>BPUM01001110.1:0-122189 GCA_020521455.1 Prunus kanzakura | reverse complement strand
CTCACCTCTCACCTAAAATTACATGACGTTCTTTGTGTCCCTGGGTTTCGAGTTAATTTGTTGTCTGTTAGCAAACTCACTTGTGACCTCAATTGTTTGATCTTATTTTTTCCCACCTTTTGTATCCTGCAGGATTTAACCTCGAGGAAGATGATTGGATAGGGGAAGGAGCGTGATGGTTTGTACTATTTAGTACCAGTCACCGAAGATTTTCTTCGTTAGTGTAGTCCCAAAATTGCGACTGTTGCACAACCCTCTTCAACAACAAATCTCTAGCACAAACGATTGGGTCACTTGTCTAGTGGTCCATCTCAAGTTTTATCTCAAACTATCCCTTCAATTTCTTTTGATTTTAATTCCCATTGTGATGTACGTCCTCTTGCTAAACAAACCAGATTACCTTTTTTGCTCAGTTCCGTTTCAACAAATAAAGCTTTTAATTTAATACATTGTGATGTTTGGGGTCCTCATCACTTGCCTTCTCACTCAAGTGCCAAATATTTCTTAACAATTGTTGACAATTATTCGCGTTTTACTTGGATATTTCTCATGAATTTTAAGTCTGAGACACAAGAAAAATTAAAACCTTTTTTGCCTATGTTTCCACACAATTCCAATGCACAGTCAAGCAAGTCCGTAGTGATAATGGAACAGAATTTTTGTCCCTGCGTCCATTTTTTAACCAACTGGGCACAACCTGGCAACATTCTTGCCCCCATACCCCTCAACAAAATGGGGTAGTGGAACAAAAGCACAAACACCTCCTTCAAGTTAAATGTGCATTATGTTTTCAAGCAGGCCTACCCCTTAAATTTTGGGGGGAGATTGTCCTAACTGTTGCATATTTAATCAATCGCGTGCCCACCTTAGTGCTTTCTAGAAAGACTCCACATGAAATGCTCTACAAAATTTTACCCTCCTACACCCATTTGCGTGTCTTCGGATGCCTCTGTTATGCCACCCAAACAGCCCACACACACAAGTTTAATGCTAGGGCTAGTGGATGCATTTTTGTGGGTTATCCCTCTGGCCAAAAGGCATATCGCCTATTTGATCTCAAAACACATCAATTCTTCTCCAGCCGGGATATAGTTTTTCATGAACATGTATTCCCATTCTCAGATATTTCCCATGACACACAACTAGGGCTACCTCAAGCTCCAGTTTTACCATCCATCCCAATCACTCAAGACACCCATCACTTGAGCCCAACCAATCAAACCCACCACTTGAGCCACCCATTGTTGATCCACATACCCAGCCTATGTCTTCACCCGCACCATTCAATTCTTCTCCAATTAACCTTCTTCATGAATCTTCCTCATTACCCGAACCTTCTTCAATGACCTTTCCTACACCTAACAGCCCTTCTACACCGTCACCTCCACCACAAGTCCTTCGCCGTGGCATTGAAATTCCCTAGAATGGCCAACCGATCTGTTTCTTAATACTTAAACACCACAGCAGGATTGAAACACAGCAACAATCCTGTAAACAAAAAACTCCAGAATACACAGCGGAATAAATTCAAATAAAAAACGCAAACAATTGCACAAAGGGACACACGATATGTTGACGCAGTAAAAACCTCAAGATGAGGAAAACAACTGCGGGCACTATGCCGGAGAACAAATCACTATGAGAAAGAATACAAAAAGGTCTTACAAGTCTCAACTCACAAAACTAACGCTCACAAGGTAGACTTGCCTACTCGCCTTTGCTACTCAACCCAATCAGAGATCTTGTCTTCCTTCGTCAACAAGAGATGGCACAACTCTGGTCTCGGCTGCTCACACCTCAAGGCACGATTGTTGATCACCAACATGCATAATGCTCATGAACTCACACATATATCAAAAGATGATGATTTAATCACTCATGGAGGCTAACAAGGAACAGCCACCTGAGTTTTTCAATATGAACTCTCAAAAACACCTCTGCAAGAATATTTTTGTCGTTCTCTCTTTTTCAATGTTGCAGACCCCCCAAACAAAACGGCTAACTTCCTTTTTAAAAAATACATGCTTAAAAACTAGGTCAGAGACCAAAAAAAGGCTTTTAGCAAAAATGGGCTTTTTAACAAATAAAATATTTCTTTAAAACAAAATAAAGCCACTTAATTAAAAACCCAATGTAAAGACAACAGAACCCTTTTACTTAACTAAAATCATCGTTAAAAAACTCACTGATGTCTGGCACTGGATTATGTAAGACTGAAATCATATATCAGTCTTGTACATCTGACAGCCACTTTTGATGACCTTACAAATATGCAAATATGAATGCATGGATGCAAAACATACCTTGGCATTGTCTCTGAGCCACACTGATCCAAGATAGCAAAACGGCACTTGAAAACTGTAGGTTACACGCAAAGACCTACCCTATGTTTTTGTAATAGGAAATTGCCAATATACCAAAAATTGGTCCTAACAGGCATGCGCCCCAAGATACCCAACGTGCGCCTTCGCGACTACGATTACTCATAGGTAACGACCCCCAAACCCAATTCAACATCTTCTTCCAGGTCAAGTACTCGTTACCCTCTTTCTAAATATCTTTCTTCTCTCACTTGTCACCATCACATCGCACTTTTATCCACAATATCACTACATGTGTTGAACCCACCTCCTTTGCACAGGCTAATCTTGATCCCAAGTGGCGTGAATGTCACGCCCCGGACCCGGGGGTAGGTAGAAACCCCGCGCCCGGTGCGTGAGAAAAATAAAATAAAATAAAAAGGAGCCGAAACATAAAATAAACTTTTCTTATAAAAAATAGCTCCAAAATCTTACAACTTTACAAGAAATAAATAAAGCTCTATCACTCTCATCTAATTCAGCCTCAACTGGTTTAGTCCTTGTCTTGCCCACTAATTCATCTGAAAAATTAAACAGGGTGAGGGGTGAGCAACCACCGCTCAGTGAGTAGATTATGTAATATGCCAGTCAAGCAATGCCGTTTTACACACTCTAGAAAATATCATGAAAAGATACACAAATCCAGATCATATTACATCATCCCTTCATATCTCGGTTATCCTTCATAGCATGTAACCAACCATGTGACCCCTATTGGCCTCACTGCCCTATGTCCCCGTGTGGTACATCTATCCCTTGGATACTCCAACATTGAAGTTCTCATGTTTCATGAATAATACATACTTCATATTCCAATATATATGTGTGTGTGTGTGTGTGTGTGTGTGTGTGTGTGAAAGATTGCACCAAATTAGACATGCTTGACTTGAAATAGAGAGATATTTGTAAATAGAATAAATCCACGATAATTCATGGTTTTTATATTTTATCGCAAAATAAGAACTTTTAGAACACATTACATAAACCACTCACCTCGCTAATGAGAACCCTTTAAATAAATTGGCAAGACAACCCATCTACATATCTTCATATACTACCACTCAAACCAAGCTCCAAGAGTTTCATCACCACTCTCTCTCCTTCTTTCTCTCTTACTTTTTCTCTCATTTCCCATGCAAACTTACAAATGCTTCACAACTTGATTGAAATGAGAATGAAAAACAAAGGAAATGTCCTATATATATATTAGGAAATAAGTCGGCAATAAAACACTTCCTATTGGATGGGTTAATGGCGGTTGATTTATACTTCCTAACCAAGTAATATATATAACAGATAAGGAAGAATGTCTTTGTCTCTTCCAACTCCTCCAATCCTATTCCTTTCTTTTTGGTGAGTTGGCTAACCTTGCTACTTAACATGGTTTTCACTTTGACACGTACAAGGACCATTAATAAGGTCTATGAATTGACAAAACTACAAGGACTATTAATACATATCCATATATATATATATATATATATATATGAAAAATACGGGGTTTCACAGTGAAGCCATGGAAGTTGAATTGCAGGCCCTTGCACACAATCAGACCTGGACGCTTACACCTTTGCCTCCTGGTAAGCGGGCCATTGGCAACAAGTGGGTATACAAAATCAAACACAAGTCTAATGGTTCAATCGAGCGCTATAAAGCACGGTTGGTGGCTAAAGGATATACACAAACTGAAGGTTTGGATTACTATGAGACATTTGCCCCCGTTGCTTACTAGCCGTTGCTGCTCATCGTGACTGGCCTCTCCACCAATTAGATGTGCAGAATGCTTTCCTCCATGGTGATTTGGAGGAAGAAGTCTATATGTTGCCACCACCAGGCCTGCATCGACAGGGGGAGAACTTGGTTTGTCGCCTTCAGAAATCTCTATATGGTGAACTTGGTTTGTCGCCTTCGAAAATCTCTATATGGTTTGAAGCAAGCCTCTCACCAATGGTTCTCCAAATTTACACATGCGATACAACAAGCTGGTTTTCGCCAATCAAAGGCTGACTACTCATTATTCACATGTATAAATGGTCCCTCTATCACTGTGGTACTCATTTATGTTGATGACATGATCATCACAGGCAATGATCCTGCTGCCATACAACACTTGAAGGATTTTCTTCACCATAAATTCCGCATCAAAGACCTTGGCCTGCTTAAATACTTTCTTGGCATAGAAGTGGCACGTTCAAAGAGTGGTGTTTCCATTTCACAAAGGAAATACGTTCTAGATATACTTGATGATGTTGGTTTTTTTGGAGCAAAACCTGTGGAGTTTCCCATGGAACAAGACCTAAAATTACAGCCAATGGTTGGAGATTTACTGAAAGATCCGACCCAAAATAGGAGAATTGTGGGAAGACTTATTTATCTCACCATAACAAGGTCAGATATCTCATTTTCAGTTGAAGTTCTAAGTCAATATATGAATCAGCCACGTAAACCTCATTTAGATGCTGCCATGCGTATGTTGAAATACTTGAAAGGCACAACATGTCAAGGATTGTTTTTCCCATCACAAAATTCATTGCAGTTGCGTGGTTATTGTGATGCTTCATGGGCATCATGTCTTACGACAAGAAGATCAATTACAGGATACTATGTTTTCTTATGAAATTCATTGATTTCTTGGAAGACAAAGAAGCAACACACCATCTCACGCTCATCAGAGGAGGTGGAGTACAGATCCATGGCTGCAATAATGTGTGAACTCACATGGATTCGATATGTGTTACAAGATCTTCAAGTGTATCATTCGGGACCAGCTCGCGTGTATTGTGACAATTAGGCTGCAATACACATTGCGGCCAACCCCGTTTTCCATGAACGAACCAAGCACATAGAACTAGATTGTCACTTGGTTCGAAAAAAATTACAAGCTAGACAGATCACGACTCACTACACACCCTCAAAGCATCAGATCGCAGACTTACTAACTAAGGCTTTGGGTAAAGGGTTATTTCACGCACACCTTCGCAAGTTGGGCATGCACAATATCCACGCTCTAACTTGAGGGGGAGTGTTATTATATATGGATTGTATTGATTGATTGATGGGTAGTAATCTTGTATTTACTCTATATAGCCTTTTGATTGTAGAATCATATTACCTTGATTGTAGGATCGAGAATATCTGCAGCTTTACTACTTATCTGCAGCTTTACTACTTACCTTGTACAGCCTTGCTTAGGCATTATATTAGCTTGTACTTTGTGAATGAAAGATATAGCAAAATCTGGAGCTTTCTCCTCAAACTTTCGTTGCCTAGCCTCTCTATTTTTTCGTTTATGTTTATGATTTTTTATTCTTTTGATCAATTCCTCTCCAGAACTTGGAAGGGGAAAATTGCGAGCATCCTGTTCGAGGGTTTCTGGGCTGCGAGTATCAGCGGTTAATCTCTCAGGTAAAATCTCATTATTGATAGATTTTAAACTTCATTTTGAATATTGGGGCTCCAGCTTCCAGTTGTGTAGTCGCTAATAAGACTTGCAAAGGATGGATGAGTTTTATAAGACGGAGAATAAGGCCATGTTGCTGGGATGACTCCCTTTACAATCTGTGTCCTTTGTACTGTTATTCCTATTAATCTAATAAAATTCTATTGCCTTTTCATCAAGCACGCCAGCATGAATGAATGTCCCAAATTAGGGTATACTGGTGATTTGCCCCCTAAACTTGTACCTAATTTTCAATTAGGCCTCTATCCTTTTTAATTTGGTCATTTCGCGTCTCCACTAAACTGAACCCATGCTTGACCTATTAGTTCCTTCGTTTTGGCTCTTTTTTTCCCCCCAAAGAATTTCCCTCCATTTTCGTACCCTAAACCAGAAGGCGATCTAGGGTTTAGGAGAAAACCCAATATTAGGAGATGAGGAGGTCATGGGTCACAGAGGTGGAATGCAGAAGGTGAAGAGGGTAGTTCATGGATGGTGCCTTCAGTCGTCTGCTACTGTGGTAAGACTGCGAAAATCCAAACATCTTGGACTACTGCACATCCAATGAGGAGGTTTTACATCTGTGGGAGGGTAAGTTTGTAATTGAAATTTGGTTTGCAAATTTGAAATTTGGGTTGCTGAGTAGAAATTTGGACTGATGCACTTTTTTTTCTTCTGTTTTTTATGTGTCAATTTGTTGTGAGAAATGTGTAGAATAGATGTAGATATTGTCAACATCAGCCACTATGCAGGTCGATTTCCTGAAATCCCCAATTCCCCCAAACTTTCGAACACTTTGATCTCAGCTTTTTTTTTTTTTCGGGAAACTGACCTAGCCTCCTTCAACTTTTAGATTTACACTGGGTTGACTTGCGTGGACACGCGAAAGGACTAAAGTGACCTCCATCTTCACGGCAGAATGGATGGAAAGTGCCAAATTCTGACGTCGAGGGGCACATTGGCGAAAAAAAATAGATCAGGTCCTTAATTTTCTAAAAAAAAAAGGATAGGGGCTAATTGAAAGCGAGGTACAAGTTCAGGGGGTAAATCACCAGTATACCCATCATATATATACTTTTTAAGTTGATGATAACTATGGAAAAAGAAAAAGAATAATGATTCTTTTCCTTTTTTTCTTTGAGGGGAGACCATATTATAAAGGAAATAGTATAGCCGATCGGCTATACTCGGTTTCTTCAAATTTTTTTTAAAGAAATAGTAGAGCCGCCCGGCTATAATATGTTTTTTTATTTTTTTTTTTAAAAAGAAATAGTATCGCCACTCAGCTATACTCGGTTTTTTTTTTTTTTTAAGAAATAGTATAGCAAATGTTAAATACTCATTTTGAACATGTATGTACATTTTTTTAAAAATAATGCACGTATTGTTTACAATTTTTAAATAATACACAAAAGATACATGTATTGCACACATAATTCTCACATATAATTTAATACAAATAATATATACTAGCCTCCCCGCACGCGCTTTCGCTCTTGCGAGAGGCTTTTTTTTTAAAAAAATAAATTTATTTTAGAATTAAAAAAGATAATGGGTAGTTGTTTCCATAAAAAGAGGATTCATTATCGGATTTTTCTTTTCATTTAAAATTTTTTTAATATGAAAAAATGTGAATTTACCATATTATCCTCATTTAATTAATAATTTCAATTCTTAATGTTTGCATTAACCAAGGGCATTCTTTGGTATTTTGAATGTTTCACCATTCTCTGCCTTTTGTTTTATATATATAGATGAAACATTTTAAGGGCTCGTTTGAGACTGCTTCTCTAGGAAGCACTTCTGCTCATAAGAGCTTCTAACAAAAGCGTTTTTATTATAAAGTTTTTGAAAATTTCATAAAAATCGAAGTGCTTCCTGAAAAAGCACTTGAGAGGGCTTCTTGAAGAAGCACATGGCAGGTGCTTCCCCAGAAAGCGCTTCTATGGCTCAGAAGCACTTTAAACTTTTATTTCAAACGCTGTCAGAAGTGCTTTCAATTGTCAGAAAGCGCTTTCAATTGTCAGAAAGCGCTTTTAGCCCTTCCAAAAGCACTCCCAAACGAGCACTAAATAAATTATATTAAAATGTTATATAGTGGACGAACTTTTAAGTTGTAATTGGCCAAAAATTTTCCAAATATATAGCCGCACGCCTAAACCAAATAATATCTATAAAGGTTACACTAATGCAACTAGGAGGGTCATTTTTCTTTTTTTTTTTTAATAAAATAGTACAGCGGTGCTGCTATACTCTGTATTTTCAAATTTTTTTTTTTAAAGAAATAGCATAGCCGACCGGCTATACTCTGTTTTAAATTTTTTTATGAAAAGAAATAGTATCGCCGTGCGGCTATACTCGGTTTTTTTAAAATTTTTGTCAAAGAAATAGTAGAGCCGATCAGCTATACGCTATTTTTTCAATTTTTTCGAAAAGAAATAGTATAGCCGACCGGCTGCACTCGGTTTTTTTTTTTTTTTTTTTAAAGAAATAGTACAGAAAAAGTTAAATACTCGTATTGAACATGTATGTAAGTATTTTCCTGTTTAATACAAGTTTTTTTTTACAAAATTTTCAATAAAACACAAAAGATATACTTATTATACCCATAATTCTCACATATTATTTAATACAAATAATATATATGAAGCATTTTAAATAAATTGTAATAAAATATTATATAGTTGCCGAACTTTAAGTTGTAATTTACCAAAAATTTTCCGAATCAAACACATACGTATAGCCGCATGGCTATACCAATATCTAATTAAGGTTACACTAATGCAACTAGGAGGGTCACTTTATGAATTTTTTTTAATTAAATAGTATAGCCGTCTGGCTATACTCTGTTTTTTCAAATCTTTTTAAAAAAGAAATAGTTTATTCGGATGGCTATACGCTGTCTTATCAATTTTTTTTTTTTAAGAAATAGCTATACTCTTTTTTTTAAATGTTTTTTTCAATTTTTTCAATTTTTTAAATAGCTAAAAAAATTGTAGAGCCGCGCGGCTATACTCTGTTTTTTCAATTTTTAAAAAAAGAAATAGTATTGCAGCGCGGCTATACTTTGTTTTTTCAAAAAGAAATAGTATCGTCGTCCGGCTATACTCTGTTTCTTCAAGTTTTTCTATTTTTTTCAAAGAAATAGTATAGCATAAGATACACGTATTTTCCTTTTTAATACATCTATTTTTTTTTACAATATTTTCATTAATACACAAAAGATACACGTAATTCTCACATATTTTAAAAAGAAATAGTATAGCCGGTCGGCAATACTCGGTCTTTTAAAAAAAAATTAAAGAAATAGTAGAGCCGCCCGGCTATACTCCGTTGTTTCAAATTGTATTTATCGAAAATAGTCTAGCCGCCCGGCTATCCTCTGTTTTTAATTGTTTTAAAAAAGAAATAGTATAGCCGCTCGGAAAAAGTTAAATACTTGAAAGTTGACATGCTGGTAACAGTCTGATCGTTAATTGTATCTTATTTTGTTTCACTTGTGCTGCATTTGAACAAATATGTTTCTTAGGCGGACGACATACTTAGTTATCCTACAACTTCTGGAAAGGGTGGTGTTTATTATTACTCAGAGCAGGGTGATCGATTAATAGACCTTGCTTCATTCCGTGAAAAACTTTGGCAGGTTGCTTGATTAAGTTCCAGAACGTGAATTTATTCCTAAAGTATGTTGCTGATTTTTATTTTTATTTTTCTTGGTCAGAAATTCAAATCTGTTCATCACCAGTTGAGTAACATTGGAAGTGACGTAGAGCTGAATGATGTAAAAGAAACAATTCAGCAGTTGTTGAGATGGGGATGGAAGCACAATAAGAACCTTGAGGAGCAAGCTGCCCAACTACATATGTTAACTGGCTCTGGCTGGTGGTCGCATATTGTTGAGGTCTGTTCTTTTCTTTCATAGTTTGCATGATTGAGAAGTCTTCAATTCAGTTTTAGCCTTAAACTACTTATAATTTGTCAGCATTACATTCACCAATATTTGTCATTTTTCTTCTTCTTTTTTTTGGGTAGATATCTGCAATGTTTTGAAAGGCGAGGCGTTAGGGTGAGGCGTTTTATGTCTTATGAGGCGAGGCGTAAGCCTCAAAGCGTTGAAGCGTAAGCCTTTCGGGTATTGAGTTATTATAATTACAAAAATATAAAACAGCTATTGAATGTATTAAATGCCACTCTAGAATATAAATTAACCATCAAACTTGTTTTTTCAAAACTTCTCTTACTATTGCTCAATTCTTTGCTATATATCCTTTTGGTTATATTTGTTGAAGTGAGTCTCCTAATTAATCAAGGAGATTTATTTCCTTGATTAATTAAGGGATTTACTTTCCTATTTTATATAATTGATAAATCTTTGTATAATTAGGAGATACTTTCCTAATTCTTTCCTGTATCTAATTCCTTGTATAGCACTCTTGTAAACTCTTATATATACCTCCTTATGGAGAAGAATAAATTATCTGAACATATTGAAAAACCCGTATTCATATTTTAGCATGGTATCAGAGCAATCGATCCTAGGTTGTCTCTAAATCCTCGTATCGAATTTCTCGAAACCCGAATCCCTCGTATCGAATTCCTTGAAACACGAACCCGTATCCTCATATCCTGAATCCCGAAACCCTGAATCCTGAATCCTGAATCTCGACACCCTGAATCCTGAAACTCTGAATCCTGAATCCTGAATCCCGAAACCCTAAACACAACCCCGAAACCCTAAACACAAACCCGAAACCCTAAATATTTTTCCTCGTATTCTTCACTCATTCCGCTGCAATGAATATCGTCTCTTCCTCCGCAATTGCCACCACTGGTTCCCCAGGTTATGTTTTGCATAGTTCTTCAACGAAACACACATGGGTCATTGACACCGGAGCCACTGATCACATGACCTTTGATCCCGGACAAATTTACTCTCATACACCGTCTTCTCAATCGGTGGTGTCTAATGCCAATGGTACCCCCTCCCCAGTAATTGGGGAGGGTTCCCTCTCTCTCTCTGACTCCCTCACTTTGGATTCTGTGTTGATTGTTCCATCCTTACATCATAACCTCTTGTCTGTTGCCCAAATTACTACAGCTTTGAATTGTACTGTAACTTTTTGGCCTACTCATTGTGTTTTTCAGGACATTCTCAGCAGCAAGACGATTGGTTGTGGTACTAGGAGGGGCAAACTCTACTATCTGAACTTGGCTTCTGACAGTGCAGCCAGCCTCAGTCAAGCTTACAAAATTGGGGGTGCGAGTGTTGAGAAGCACACTTCCAAAGTATGGTTATGGCATCGCCGTCTTGGACATGCTTCGTTTGGATACTTACAGAAGCTATTTCCTTCCTTATTTTCAAAGTTAGATATTTCCAGTTTTCAGTGTGACATCTGTGAACTGGCCAAGAGCCATCGTGTTCCTTTTCCCTTACGCTCCACTAAAAGTCTGGTTCCTTTTTCTCTTGTTCATTCTGATATTTGGGGCCCGGCTAGAATTCCCACTCCAGGGGGCGCTCGATGGTTTGTCACGTTTATCGATGATTGCACACGCATGACTTAGGGTCAGGCGACCGGTCGTGAGGGTCAGGCGACCGGTCGTGAGACTCTGCCTGAAAGCGACCGGTCGCATTCCTCTCACGACCGATCGCCACGAACATCGCAACGTACGACTTTGCATGACAGCGACCGGTCGCCTGACCCTCACGACCGGTCGCTCCCCCCAGTTTTTTCTGAAATTG
This sequence comes from Prunus kanzakura, assembly GCA_020521455.1. Lineage (NCBI taxonomy): Eukaryota > Viridiplantae > Streptophyta > Magnoliopsida > Rosales > Rosaceae > Prunus > Prunus kanzakura. Next base: position 110,653 of record BPUM01001110.1, on the reverse strand, counting down.
TTCCGCTTCAGTCTGATCCCAGCCATCACACTCAGGAGGAGAGAATTGAAGAGTTTGTGCCTGCTCCGGAGAATTCTTCAGCTCCAGTACCACACCAATCATCTGCTGAGGACGTCATTCATGTAACTTCTCTACCTGAAACTGATAACATTAATGAAATAACTGATTGCATTTCAGAAGGCGCAGAGCCTACATATCAAATTCCAAAAAGGAAGAACCGTGGTAAACCCCCAGTTCACTATGAAGCAGATCTTCATGCAAAGGGGAAATATCCCATCAACAATTATGTATCCCTCACCAAATTATCTGAGTCACGGGTACACTTTGTGAAGCAGTTAGCCGACATACCTGTTCCCAACAGTGTAACTGAAGCACTAGAAGACCAAAAATGGAAAGAAGCCATGAATGAAGAAATGCGAGCTCTCCAGAAGAATGGCACATGGGAACTTGTGCCATTACCTCATGGAAAGAAGACAGTGGGATGCAAGTGGATCTATACTGTGAAACTCAAGGCAGATGGATCTATTGAAAGATATAAAGCCAGATTGGTGGCAAAAGGGTACACACAGAGATATGGGATAGACTACCAAGAAACCTTTGCCCCAGTAGCCAAGATCAAAACTATCAGAGTCCTCCTGTCTCTAGCAGCAAATCTCGATTGGCCATTACATCAGTTTGATGTAAAGAATGCATTCTTACATGGAGACCTGGAAGAAGAAGTATATATGGATTTACCACCAGGATGTAACTTCACTCATGACAAGGAGAATCAAGTTTGCAAGCTCAAAAAATCATTGTATGGATTAAAGAAGTCTCCCAGAGCATGGTTTGGCAGATTCACTAAATCCATGAAGAATTTTAGATATATACAGAGTAATGCAGATCACACCTTATTCTTGAAGCGTGATGGAAGAAACCTTACTGCATTAATTGTGTATGTGGATGATATAGTCGTAACTGGAAATGACACTGGAGAGCAAATAAAACTGCAGAAGTATTTGTCTCAGGAATTTGAGATTAAGGATTTAGGTGATCTGAAGTATTTTCTAGGAATTGAAGTAGCCAGATCCACAACTGGTATATGTCTATCTCAAAGGAAGTATGTATTAGATCTACTCACTGAAACAGGAATGCTTGGATGCAAACCTGCTGATACACCCATCGAGATGAATCACAAGTTATGTGAAGACATGGATCAAGAACCAACCAATAAGGAACAGTACCAACGCCTTGTTGGAAGGTTGATATATTTAGCCCACACAAGACCAGATATTGCATATGCTGTGAGTGTGGTTAGTCAGTTTATGCATTCACCCAGTGTGTCACATAGGAATGCAGTTGATCGGATCTTAAGATACTTAAAGTCAGCACCTGGGAAAGGATTAATGTTCTCAAAAAATAGAGATCTCGAAGTTGTGGGATATACAGATGCTGATTGGGCTGGCTCTATTACTGATAGACGCTCTACTTCAGGTTATTTCACGTTTGTGGGAGGTAACCTAGTCACTTGGCGGAGTAAGAAACAAAATGTGGTTTCTCGGTCTAGTGCTGAAGCAGAGTATCGAGGAATGGCTCACGGAGTTTGTGAATTACTATGGATCAGAAGATTGTTGACAGAATTGGGTTTCAAGCCAGAAAAACCAATGGAGTTACATTGTGATAACAAGTCAGCCATCGATATTGCCCATAATCCAGTTCAACATGATCGGACTAAACATGTTGAGGTGGATAGACATTTTATCAAGGAAAAAATTGAGAAGAAGATCATTCGCCTACCATTCGTAAAATCAGAAGATCAATTGGCAGATATCTTAACCAAAGCTGTTTGTGGAAGAGTATTTCATGACTCACTTACCAAGTTGGGCATTGGTGACGTATATGCACCAACTTGAGGAGGAGTGTTGAAGTGAGTCTCCTAATTAATCAAGGAGATTTATTTCCTTGATTAATTAAGGGATTTACTTTCCTATTTTATATAATTGATAAATCTTTGTATAATTAGGAGATACTTTCCTAATTCTTTCCTGTATCTAATTCCTTGTATAGCACTCTTGTAAACTCTTATATATACCTCCTTATGGAGAAGAATAAATTATCTGAACATATTGAAAAACCCGTATTCATATTTTAGCAATATTATCTCTCTATGTCTAGTGCCTTTCTACCTAGTTCGAATAGATAAAAGAGTAGATTATGGAGGTGGACTGAACTGATGGAGGAAGGTGGGAGGCGGTTTTTGTTGATGTTTGTACCCAATTTTGGTCAATGGACCAAAAGTAGGCGAAAAGAATACTTAACAGGAAAAGAGACCAACAGTTGGTCTGTTTAGGAACTTTGGCTTTTGGGAGAGGGAAGGAATAAATGGGTAAACTGGTTTCTTTTGAACAAAACGGTGCGTGTCTAATGTTAAAACTTAAAACTGAAACACACAGCTTAACTAAAGGGAAACAAAACAACACAGCCCGTGCAAACGAGGTCGTCCGGAATCAGATTTTTCAAATAAAGGAACTCTGTCTTCCTCGCGAGGCTTGCGCCTTTCACAGCGCATCTGAGTTTAGAGGCCGCAGAGGATGGCCTCGACTTCAAGGCATACGCCTTTCATGACATTCGCTAAACTGAGCTGCGCCTGAGGCGAATCTGTCTTCCTCAACGAGTGCCTAGGCATGCCTTTGAAAACACTGGATATCTGCATCCAGAAGGATATCATCACTTGGAAATCGATCTTAAGTTCTATATCAGTACGTCTATTATCGTAATCTGTCTTTTTCTTCATTTTCTATTCCTCTCGTAATGCATTGTCTTGCCATTGACAGGGTTCTTGATGCTGCTCTTACTGCTTCTGCTTCTCCAGAGTGTTCATTGAAGATGGCAATTATGTTGTGCCAGGCATGACTGATATATTTTTCTGGTCTTACAATGTTGCTACAATTCGAAAGTTATTGCTGATCTCTAATTTTAAAACAAAAATTTCTTAGGTTGAACTGACATGCATGGCAAAGTTAAGAGATGAAAGGTTTTTATTCCCTGGTCAGTGGTTTTAGTTCCGATAGTTTGGCATGTCTTGATATTATCATGGCAAAACAATTACCCAATGGAGCTTGTCACGCAATCCTGTTTAAGCTTACGTTGGCAATCCTTAGACATGAATCATCAGAAGCCTTAAGGAGACGGTATGGCCCTGGTCAGGATATCAGTTCTGCTGCTTCCATGCTTGTTTAAACTCTTTCAGTCTGCATCTGACCTTCAGGAATTGTTTTCAGGCTATACACTTTGCGTCTTAGCTATTTTCAGTACCGTCAACATATGCTTGATCCAGATGTCCCGTCAACCGTTCTGCAGTTCTTGCTGCTTGATGAACAAGATGGTGATAATATGGAACTCCAGAAGGTGTGTAGTTTCTATCATTTCAATGCAATGCTTTTAATTTGCACTAAATATCATCCGGTGGAAAGAATTGCATTAACAATGGTGATGCTACTTATGTTATTTCCTCAGATCAATCGGGAGCAGGCTGAACTTGCTCGTGCCAATTTCTCTATATAAGGAAAGAAGCTCAGCCTATTTTGGATTTGGTAAGTGTCTCATTCTTGCCCTAACCTTTTGGTATCTAATAGAAAATATAGCTTGATATTTTAGGTTACTCAAGACCAAATATATTGCTAATATCGAAGGAGTTGGATCTGAATTTAAATGGAAGAGTTCTTCAGTGGAAGATGTTTTTGCTGCTAGGAAGGTTCTGCAGTATTAGGATGATGTAGTTTTGAGTGCATACGCATCACACAGTCATGCATGCACAATATAAAATTGTTACTGCTTCCAATATCTTTAATCATTATCAAATGAATTATTACAATGCAAATACTATTTTCCTTTCTTTCGTTTTTTTATCTTTGACATATTTTCCTTCAACTATGAATCTTCAGGTAATAAGGGATGCTACCCAAGGCAGTGAACTTGGGAAACAAATGGCACTCTAGGTTTTGGATGCATTGATTTGTGTAGACCATGAAAGATATTTCTTAAGCCAACTTCAAAGCAAGGGTTTCTTAAGATCTTGCTTAATGAGCATCAGCAATTTCTCTCATCAGGTGCTTGTTTAATAAACTATCTAGTCCAATAGCAGGGTGGTTTTTTAAAAACCTCTCCCAAAGAAATTCCGTCGGCAAATATATATCCCGACGATAATTTGCCGGATTAGACTTATCCCAATGACAACTCGTCGGCACAGTTAAATTTCGTCGGGAGATGTCTAATCCGGCAAATATTTGCTGGCATAGACCTTTGCCGACGAACTTTCGTCGGGACAGGTTTTCTTGCTCTCTTTTTTTTTTAATAAATATTTTAAAATATAAAATTAGTTTCTTTGCTATACAGTAATTTAGAGTATTTTAACAGCATAGCCGCACGGCTGTACTCTATAAATAGAAATTTTAACAGTATAGCCGTCCGGCTATACTCTTTAAATATTTTAAACGTATAGCCGAGCGGCTATACCCTTTTTTGGATTTAAAAAAAGGAAAAAACGAGTATAGCCGTGCGGCTACACTATTTAAAACAAAAAAGGACCCGACTAGGGTGCCACGTGTTAAAACGGTATGGCCGCGCTGCTATACTGTTTGTTTCAAAAAAACCGGAGTATAGCCGAACGGCTGTACTATTTTTTTCATTTTAAGAAAAATGAAAACCAGAGTATAGCTGCCCGGCGGCACTATTTTTTTTAAAAAAATTGAAAAAACCGCTATACCCTTTTTTTTGTGGTAAATTACAAAATACCGACTTGGATAGATGACAATGCTATTCCAAATTGTATATTTTCTGGTTCGGACGAATTGTCAATATATAGAGGTCTAATACCTCTTCATCCAATAGTTACTCAAAAGAAATATTAATTAAATCAACAGAGAGAGAGAGAGACAGAGAGACAGAGAGACAGAGAGACAGAGATTTTATCTTTAATTTTTCAATTAATATTTTATTACACGTAAGCAAAAAAATGGACCCCATAATTGACATGTCATCACTTAACGGATCTTCTAACGGTAGAACCACATTGCAACAAATTTTAAATGTGAAGTTCCGTCATTGTTAAAATTGAAAACATTGGGACAAACATGCCTTAAGAGTTTAACTTCAGGGTACCAAACTGAAATTAATCCTAAATATTTTATTAAAGATTTAATTACTATTTATCAAGTAATATAATTTTTGAAGTTAACTAAAATATTTAATACTAATTATTCACTAAAGAAATAATAAAACATAATTACTAATGAAAGTAATTAAATAAGGCTAAGATATTATTTAATTACTAAAAACAAAATTTTATTGACTTAAAGATACTAAGTTTAAATTTATTTTTTATAAAAAACCTCTCTCGATGAAATTCTGTCGGTACATATCTATCTCGGCAAAAATTTGCTGGATTAGACCTATCCAGACGACAATTCGTCGGCACAGATAAATTTCGTCAGGAGATGTCTAATCCGGCAAATATTTGCCGGCATAGACCTTTGCCGACGAACTTTAGTCGGGACAGGTTTTCTTGCTCTTTTTTTAAAAAATAAATATTGTTAAAATATAAAATTAGTTCCTTTGCTATACAGTAATGTAGAGTATTTTAACCTTATAGCCGCACAGCTATACTCTATAAATAGAAATTTTAACAGTATAGCCGCGTGGCTATACGCTTTATTGATTAAAAAGAGTATCGATGCGCGGCTATACTATTTAAAACAAAAAAGGACCCGCCTAGGGCCCCACCTGTCAAAAAGGTATGGCCGCCCGGCTATACCCTCTCTTTTTTTTATAAAAACCGTAGTATAGCCGTACGGCTGTACAATTTTTTTATTTTAAAAAATGAAAACCCGAGTATAGCCGCCCGGCTGTACTATTTTTTATTAAACTGAAAAAACCGCTATACCTTTTTTTTTTGTGGTAAATTACAAAATACCGACTTGGATAGATGACAATGCTATTCCAAATTGTATATTTTCTGGTTCGGACGAATTGTCAATATATAGAGGTCCGATACCTCTTCATCCAACAGTTACTAAAAGAAATATTAATTAAATCAATAAAGAGAGAGAGAGAGATTTTATCTTTAATTTTTCAATTAATATTTTATTACACGTTAGCAAAAAAATGGACCCCATAATTGACACGTCATCACTTAACGGATCTTCTAACGGTAGAACCACATTGCAACAAATTTTAAAGAGATTTTCTATTTAAACCCCACACTTCTCTTAGTTCACCCCATCTTTTAATTTAAAATTTCACAATTTCTAAGAAAACCCCACTGTCTTCCCAAACTACCCTTAAATACACCCCATACTGAAAAAAAAAAAAAAAAAAAAAAAAAAAGAAATAAAAGAGATTTTCTATTTAAACCCACAATTTTATTTGTTCTCAGCAAAAAAAACACAAACAAATGGAACCCCAAACCCGAAATTTAATACTTTCTAGAGAAAGAGAACAGCTTTACCTCTCTCCAAGAACTGTAACTGAAATTTCAACACTTGGGTATTGTTGAGTTGACAATCAACAAGCCTTTCCATCAACTCCCACCCATATTTAAAGAGGTAGGCTCATCAATGTTCTAAGTCTTTAAAAGAGAAGAGTAATCTGGCAATAGAATGTAGAGGAGTTTGTATTTTTCTAAAACTTAATATGAAGAGTGGTGGGGTGTGTGGGGTGTCTATATAGATGTACTAGGGTTAATTATTAAGTTGGATGACCTTTTTTGTCTTTTTACACAATAATAAAACTTACAGCTTTTTTATCTTTTTACACAATAATAAAACTTACAGCTTAATGATTTAAGTATTGGGGTGAACAAAGAGAAGTGCGGGGTTTAAATAGAAAATCTAATTTTAAATGTGAAGTTACGTCATTGTTAAAATTGAAAACATAGGGACAAACATGCCTTAAGAGTTCAACTTCAGGGTACCAAACTGAAATTAATCCTAAATATTTTATTAAAGATTTAATTACTATTTATCGAGTAATATAATTTTTGAAGTTAACTAAAATATTTAATACTAATTATTCACTAGAGAAATAATAAATAAAACATAATTACTAATGAAAGTAATTAAATAAGGCTAAGATATTATTTAATTACTAAAAACAAAATTTTATTGACTTAAAGATACTAAGTTTAAATTTATTTTTTTTTAAAACCTCTCCTGACGAAATTCCGTCGGCACATATCTATCTCAGCGAAAATTTGCCGGATTAGACCTATCCAGATGACAATTCGTCGGCACAAATAAATTTCGTCAAGAGATGTCTAATTCAACAAATATTTGCCGGCATAGATCTTTGCCGACGAACTTTAGTCGGGCCAGGTTTTCTTTATCTTTTTTTTTTAATAAATATTTTTAAAATATAAAATTAGTTTCTTTGCTGTACAGTAATGTAGAGTATTTTAACAGTATAGCCGCACGGCTATACTCTATAAATAGAAATTTGGGTTTACTAGTGAAATACCCCCTGAACTTGTACCTAAGTTTCAATTAGCCCGTATCCTTTTTTTTTTCCCCAATTTCCCCCTTGCCGTCTAAATCATTAACATTTCATCCAATTTTCTATTAAATCGTTAAAAATTAATTTCTTTTTTGGGAAAAAAAAAAATTTTAAAAGAGAAGAAAAAAAATATATGGCCCAGCTCATCTCTATCTCTCTCACTACATCCTCTGTCAAACCCCCAAGCTTGCCGGATCTGGAAATACAAATCCACCTAATTCAAACTTTTTACTCTTAAAAAGTATGAAAAATGAAAATAAAAATGGAAGAAAAACCAAAGCAGGTACCCAAAGTCCCAACCCACCCAGTGCCGACAACAACTCTCTCTCCCACATGAAAATTCTCATTCTGATTTCCACCAAAACCAACTCCAACCCCAGCCCTAGCCACCCCTTCTCTCTCTCATCCCAAAACTTATCAAGACACCCATGGAAGTTTGGGGGAAGAAGGGGGTTGGGAAGATGTTGGTGGTTGTGGTGGTTTGGGTGTTGTATTTGTGAGAGGGATTAGGGAAGATGATGGTAGGGCTAGGTGTGGCTGCCAACCATTTCAATGCCATCACAGCAGCCAGTGACCCACCCCCTTCCCCTAACGCAACCCACCCTCCCATCCAAAAAACAAAAAAGAAAACCTTATCCCCACCCACAAACCCAAACCCATTCGCGCCGTTTACCCCTAAAACAAATAATAATCATTGTTCTGCAGCTTGATTCTTCTTCTTCCTCCCACTGCAGCTTGATTCTTCTTCGACCCCTTGCTACCCACTTTGTTTTCTCCACTCCCGCCACAAAAAATCCAACCCCTAGCTTTAAACAATTCCCAACACCTAGCTCCCTACTCTGTCATCTCCACTCCAGCCACAAAAAATCCAATCCCCAGCTTCCCCACCAAAACAAAATCAAATCATAAAGAGGGAGATGGGTGGAGGTAGCAAATCTCTAAACCCAAATATGAACTCAAACCCAAATTTGCCAAGAATAACTCAACGCCGTCAGCATCCTAAGCCCAGATCGTGATGAAATTTAAGAGAGAGTATATATATATATATATATGGCAGGTGAGGTTTTTTTATATTTTTTATATTTTTTTATAACTTTATTTATATTATTATTATTTCAAATTTCAAATTATTTTATTTTATTTTCACTTGGAAATGACAAATTTACCCTCATATTTAACGGCAAATTGGATGAAAGGTTAAGGATCTAGACTGCAGGGGGGAAATTGGCGAAAAAAAAAAGTTTATATCCTTAATTTTCAAAAAAAAAGAGATAGGGGGCAAATTCAAAGTGAGCTACAAGTTCAAGGGGTAGTAGTAAACCCTAGAAATTTTAACAGTATAGACGGGCGAGTATACTCTTTAAATAAAATATTATACTCTTTAAATACAATATTTTTTACGTTTAGCCGCGCGGCTATACTCTTTTTTGGATTTAAAAAGAAAAAAGAAAAAACGAGTATAGCCGGTTGGCTATACTATATAAAACAAAAAAAGGACCCGCCTAGGGCACCACGTGTCACAAACGTATGGCCGCCCGGCTATACTGGTTTTTTTTTTTTAAATCATAGTATTGCCGTCCGGCTTTCCTATTTTTTTATTAAAAACAATGAAAATCCTAGATATTTCTTAAGCCAACTTCAAAGCCGGGGCTTCTTAAATGTGAAGTTACGTCATTGTTAAAATTGAAAACATGGGGACAAACATCCCTTAAGAGTTCACCTTCAAGGTACCAAACTGAAATTAACCCTTAATATTTTATTAAAGAAAAAAATTTAAAAATATTAATTACTATTTATCGAGTAATATAATCTATGAAGTTAACTAAAATATTTAATACTAATTATTCACTAAAGAAATAATAAATAAAACATAATTACTAATGAAAGTAATTAAATTAGGCTAAGATATTATTTAATTACTAAAAACAAAATTTTATTGACTTAAAGATACTAAGTTTAAATTTATTTTTTTTTTAAAACCTCTCCCTACGAAATTTCGTCAGCACATATCTATCTCGGCAAAACTTTGCCGGATTGGACCTATCCAGACGACAATTCGTCGGTACAGATAAATTTCGTCAGGAGATGTCTAATCCGGCAAATATTTGCTGATGAACTTTCGTAGGGACAGGTTTTCTCGCTCTTTTTTTTTATATAAATATTTTTAAAATATAAAATTAGTGTCTTTGCTATACAGTACATGTAGAGTATATTAACAGTACCGCCGCACGGCTATACTCCATATATAGAAATTTTAAGTCTAGCCGTGCGGCTAGACTCTTTAAATACAATATTTTAAATGTATAGCCGCACGGCTATACTATTTTTTGAAGAAAAAAAGTGGAAAAACGAGTATAGCCGTGCGGCTATACTATTTAAAACAAAAGAAGGACCCGCCTAGGGCGCCACGTGTCAAAAACGTATGGCCGCGCGGCTATACCTTTTTTTTCAAAAAACCGTAGTATAGCCGTCCGGCTCTACTATTTTTTTATTTAAAAAAACTTTTAAATCCGAGCATAGCCGCCCGGCTGTACTATTTTTTTTAAATTGAAAAAACCACTATACCCATTTCTTTTTGGTAAATTACAAAATACCGACTTAGATAGATGACAATGCTATTCCAAATTGTATATTTTCTTGTTCGGACGAGTTGTCAATATTTAGAGGTCTGATACCTCTTCATCCAACAGTTGCTAAAAAGAAATATTAATTAAATCAACAGAGCCCAAGAGCCTCCAAGGCCCAAGGCCCATCTTTTGACAATCACCCAATTATATATCAACGCCCCAAACCAAGATGAGGCCCAACTTTGCCTCCACTGGGCTCATACCCTATTAAGTATCTCTATAGTGTTGGTGCTTGTAAACCATGAAGAGAAACAACTCCTTTCAATGTGGGACTAAATAAAAGTGTATTTTTCCTATACAAACCCTACAGTTGTGGATTTACTCATTAAGTAATACTAAGAGTAATTTATAAAATGTAATATTCTTTCAATTTGATTCTAGAAGTTGACAACAAAATTTGAATGGTGGAATAAAAATATTACAACAAATGGCACACCATCGTTTTGGATGCATTGATTTGTGTAGATCATGAAAGATATTTCATAAGCCAACTTCAAAGCAGGGGTTTCTTAAATGTGAAGTTACGTCATTGTTAAAAGTGAAAACATGGGGGCAAACATGCCTTAAGAGTTCATCGTCAAGGTACCAAACTGAAATTAACCCTTAATATTTTATTAAAGAAATTTTTTTTAAAAGATTAATTGCTATTTATCAATTAATATAATTTATGAAGTTAACTAAAATATTTAATACTAATTATTCACTAAATAAATAATAAATAAAACATAATTACTAATGAAAGTAATTAAATTAGGCTAAGATATTATTTCATTACTAAAAACAAAATTTTATTGACTTAAAGATACTAAGTTTGAATTTATTTTTTTTTTAAAACCTCACCCGACGAAATTCCATCGGCACATATCTATCTCGGCGAAACTTTGCCGGATTAGACCTATCCAGACGACAATTCGTCGGTACAGATAAATTTAGTCAAGAGATGTCTAATCCGGCAAATATTTGCTGACGAACTTTCGTAGGGACAAGTTTTCTCGCTCTTTTTTTTTTTTAATAAATATTTTTAAAATATAAAATTAGTGTCTTTGCTATACAGTACACGTAGAGTATTTTAACAGTACCGCCGCACGGCTATACGCTATACATAGAAATTTTAACAGTCTAGCCGTGCGGCTATACTCTTTAAAGACAATATTTTAAACGTATAGCCGCACGGCTATACACGTTTTTGAAAAAAAAAAGTGGAAAAACGAGTATAGCGTATTTAAAACAAAAGAAGGATCTGCCTAGGGCGCCACGTGTCAAAAAAGTATGGCCGCGCGGCGATACCTTTTTTTTCAAAAAACCGTAGTATAGCCGTCCGGCTCTACTGTTCTTTTATTTAAAAAAAAAAATTTAATCCGAGTATAGCCGCCCGGCTGTAATGTTTTTGGTTAAATTGAAAAACCTATACACCCTTTTTGGAAAATTACAGAATACCGACTAAGATAGATGACAATGCTATTCCAAATTGTATATTTTCTTGTTCGGGTGAATTGTCAATATTTAGAGGTCTGATACCTCTTCATCCAACAGTTACTAAAAAGAAATATTAATTAAATCAACAGAGCCCAAGAGCCTCCAAGGTCCATCTTTTGACAATCACCCAATTATATATCAACACCCCAAACCAAGATGAGGCCCAACTTTGCCTCCACTGGGCTCATACCCTATTAAGTATCTCTATAGTGTTGGTGCTTATAAACCATGAAAGGAACCAACTCCCTTCCAATGTGGGACTAAATAAAAGTGTATTTTTCCTATACAAACTCTACAGTTGTGGCTTTACTCATTAAGTAATACTAAGAGTAATTTATAAAACGAAATAATCTTTCAATTTGATTCTAGAAGTTGACAACAAAATTTGAATGGTGGAATAAAAATATTACAACAAATGGCACTCCATGTTTTGGATGCATTGATTTGTGTAGATCATGAAAGATATTTCTTAAGCCAACTTCAAAGCAGGGGTTTCTTAAGAGCTTGAGCATCAGCAATTTCTCTCATCAGGTGCTTGTTTAATAAACTATCAAGTCCAATAGCTGGGTGGTTTTGATTATATGAATATAGGCATTATTAACATTAACCTTTATTTGACACGTTTAAGTTTAGCCAACTGTAAGATCTCACCTTTTCAACTTCGGTAAAATGCTTTTCCTTGTTACCTGAAATCCAAATTATCCAATAATTCCTGATAAGTTGTTTACCAGAAAACATACTTGAGTTTGGGTTGGGAACTGGTGGTCAGCACTAATGATTCTGGAATCGAAGAAATAACAACGTTGTAGCGAAATTGTTTTTATTTCTTGAGATGGCTTGTAACAAATAATAACTATTTCTAATGCTGTATTTTAAGTTACAGGTCCTGTCAAATACTTGTCAAAGAGTGTGTTGTATCAGCTATATTTTATTGCTGGAAAACTTTAATTAAATAGCTTGCATACCTGTCTGAAGCATAAAATATCCAATTGATGAAGTATAGAATCCCATATGAATATCACACGTAGAATTTTATTATGATTAAATGGGTGGGAAGCTTATACAATTTTGTAATTTCATATTGTAAATTCAGTAAAAACCACTAACTTGTAAAAGCCACGTCTTGTAAAAATCACTAACTTGTTTTTTCTTTTCTTTTCTATTTCTAAATATTTCCCTAAGGTCTCTCAGTCCTGGTTTTCTATATTCAATGTCCTTTTCTAATGTATTTCAGCAAATGCCATTTCCGTTATAATTTGGATTCATATAATAGGTGAATAATAAAATTGTTCGAGAAGTCATAGATTTTGTCAAAGGGCATAGATCACTTTTTGATCATCTTCTTCGGGAAGACATTTCTGAAGCTGATGAATTGGTGATGGAGCAGATAAATCTGGTTGTTGGTATACTTAGCAAGGTAACTGTTCTTTATAATCTATTTTGGATAGCATGAATTGTGTTAAAGAAGCTGTGATCAACTTCTCCTGCTTAAAGCTAGCTTCGTTAATGTGCCTCCAAAAATGGTTTTTGAACAGTTTATGCCTGTAACATGGTTGAGTAGGATATGATCATATGCGTTTTTTTTGGGCATTTAACTGGATCCCTAAAATCCATTTTCCCAGTTTCCTCATGTATTGCTCTATAAGCTGCCATGCTGTTTATTTTTCTGCGAGACTTTCCTGTCTACTTTTTTCATTCCATTTGGTTAGTAAAGGCTTAGTTGGCTTGAGTTCAATAATGCAATGCACTTAAACGTTTCCTCCTTGTAGGTTTGGCCTTATGAAGAGAGTGATGATTGTGGCTTTGTTCAAGGGCTTTTTGGTTTGATGCATGCTCTTTTCTCTCGTGACTGGGAGTCTGTCAGTTCTGCTCGATCAGTTCAATCTGTCGAGTTTTGCACATGTTCTGTTTAGGCAACATAAATTGACCTATTGACTGTACAGTCCTCGTAATTTAGTTTTTGATATTGCTGTTTTCTGTTTCCCCTTGTTTGATGGCGAATGAGCAGAATAAGAGGAAGTAAGAGCTTAACTCGTTTTGATTATGGTTCAGCCTGAGCTCTTATCTATATTTGCTGGTCACAAAGAAGTCGCTTAGACTGCAGGTAGATAGATAATCATTGGGCAAATCTGCATGTTATTAATGATTGACCTGCTCAAGTTGTATTGGCTTGATAGATCTGTTGATACTTCACTGACGAACTTGCTTTACTAAAGATCTCAGACGTTTCCCCTGATTACAATGCTGCTGTTGGTCTTCAACATCCCACATTGAGTTTGCTTGGTTCTTTTCTCACTTCTGTCACAACTGCTCTTGAAAGAGCCACCGAGGAAAAATCCTTACTACTAAATAAGGTAAAATTGGATTCAAACAACATTTCCTGTTGGATCACTTCACAAATTTTTTTTAACATTAAATTACTATTATCTTTTTTTATATAATCTGCAGATTCGAGACAGAAATGAAGTATCAAGACAGGATCCGGAGGTGGATGAAATTATCAATATGTTTGCTCGGCAAGTTTGTGTTTCATCATCTGACAATATTCAGAAAAGGTACCCCTTGTCTTTTCTTTTTCTTTTTCTTTTTCTTTTTCCTCCAGATTTTTCATTGAAATGTTTAATCATTTCAATAATGTGTGTCAATTTGTTGTGTTAAGTGAGTTTTGATAAAACTCCTTTAATTATAAGTTCTAGCTTAATGAGAAATTGTATATCTGCCCAATGCAAGTTATAGATATCAGCATATCCTTGAGATTGTCAGGCACTAGTGAGCAGAAAATACAAGTTATGTCAAATGAATGTATGTTGAAATATATACTGATGATAGTGACAAGCTATGGGTATCAACGAGTTAGAGTGATGGATTTGTTTTTCAATTTACTTGGAAATAGTAACAGTTTTTAGTTAATCGGTTTATCATGTCTGCTATTGTCCTTTGCTCAAAAGAAGCTGCAATTACATATTCCCCATTAACAAGTAAAATCGTTTTCCTTGTTCAATTGATTTCCCCAAGTAGTTCAACTTCATCAGAATTAGTTTGTTTGATTAACACTTTTCTTTTTTTTCTTTTTTCCTGGGTACATGAAGCATATAATTTTCTATTGCGATGGTCGAGAGTTATATGTTAGCATTCTTCTAATCTTTTTTGTACACGATAATCCATCAGTTCGATAAGTGAATCAATTAGTTAAATGAATCAAATTCTTATACAACATGGTAAATCATCATGAGATCAAATTTGGAGGCAGGGGTCTGGTTGAATTACCCCGAAGGCAATGCCGGGGGCATTGTTGCAGTTAGAAGTCACGTTCTGCCTTGCTAGAGCAGATCTAAGGCATATTGACTTCAAATATATCCTGGTGCAAGCAACCAAGAGACTGCAATTCAGATTCATAGCTACACGGGAACTAGATGTCCCATACAATTGCTTGAAGGAGACATCAGTTATGTGAACCCCAGTTTCCTACAACCAAAAAGTAGCACAGATGAACAAGATTTAAAACCAAGTTAGAAATCAGGAAAAAGAAAGGGGTGTGACTGGTTTACCATTTCCTTGCAGGCACCACTTTTGCTGCAGTAGTTTTGATCGATAATAACGGGGTTCTTGACAGACCCAAAAAAATTGTGCTCGAATGTGACCCGCCGGACATAGCCTCTGCCGACCTTTATGAACATGTAAATTTAGGAAGAAAATATTACTCATAATAAGGCAGTCAAACTTAAAATGTGAGCATGTATAGCACTTTGATTTAGTACCTGCCACGTCTTGATCCGAGCTCCATTGGTAGTTCCTTGGAGGTATACCTTACTTACATGAATGTTCTCTACCTGAACAAAATTCCCACTCCTCCCTAAGCTTCCAATGCTGTTGTATTCAAACACGGTTGAAAGGACATCTAATTTAGTGATTAATAACGTTGATTAATCTTGTAAAGACAATGTAATTAACAACATATTACCTAATTCCATGACCCGGACCGCATTTAACATAGGAGATGACTATATTGGATGTATGGTCTCCAATGGACACACAATCATCACCTGTGGATCAAAATAAGTCATTGCTGATAGAGAAAAAAAAAAGGCCAAAAGTTGGAATGTTGAGAAAAAAGACACAGAAATTGTTAATTACCGGTGCCTATACTGGCGTTGGTGATAACCACATTGTGAGAGTCTGAGATGTGAATGCCATCAGTGTTGGGGCTCCTCTCTGGAGCTTCAATCAGTACATTTTCTATGTTGATCCCATCACACTCTCTGATTAGGACATGGGTTTGAGAGCTGTTTACGAAATGAATCTCACTGATGCTGCTGTTTTTACACGACACCAACTTCACTGCCTGCAATTCACCATCATATAAATAAGGCTTAATTGTTTTAGTGCCCCGAAACTACAGTCAAATGTCCCTTCAATCTCAAGATGATATGATAATTATTTAGGCCCTGAGAATATTATTATTACTTACAGTTGGGTGGGGCCAATGAACCGCATCCCATCTGAAAGGTTGGCATTTGGCAACAACAACAACAACATACTATATCAGAAAGAGAGAGAGCAGAGCAGATTAATTTACACTATTATATTAATATGAATAG
Source organism: Prunus kanzakura (assembly GCA_020521455.1). Taxonomy (NCBI): domain Eukaryota; kingdom Viridiplantae; phylum Streptophyta; class Magnoliopsida; order Rosales; family Rosaceae; genus Prunus; species Prunus kanzakura. Next base: position 94,425 of record BPUM01001110.1, on the reverse strand, counting down.
GTGATTTTTTTTTTAATGTAAAATTTGGAAATGTACAAACCAGGCAAGGGCGGTCTCTTCATGACTGATCCCACCAGGCCTTGCCCCTTCCATTGATTCTACCAGGGCCAGCAATGTTGAGACCACTTAAACCATTGAAAGCTAGCCATTGACTTGGGTCAAGCCCCTTCCATGCTCCAGGGGAGTCTGGTGCCAAAAGTCTCCCTAATATCTATTTATGGAAAATCACCAATCATTTGTGCAATACCAGTGAAATGAAATTATATATTTCATCAATCATTTGTCAAAATAGAAACCCAAAATATGTTATTTGATAAAGTATTGCACCAACCCAGAAAAAAGAAGCATATATATCTCAGAAAGATCTTTGACCCACCAAAAAATTGATGTTTTTGGCCCTGCATGGACCACTGAAAACGATTGGATTGAGCAGAAATCTTGGTGGAACGATTAAGGTAGGATTTTCAGTTTCTGAGGTGCATGCTGCACTCCATGCCTTCAAGAATGCCTGTAATCTCAATAATATGACATTAATTAGTGGATAATAACTTATATCATCATTGAGAAAGAAAATCAACTGTAAGTTGAAAGGAAAACAGAGTTTGCCTACTTGGGAATCATCTATGTGGCCTCCACTGACAGCTCCATAGTCTCTGACATCAAAAGTCGTTTGATTTGCATGTTCAGTTGAACAACCAATACTAAAAAGTAGAAAAAAATAATGGCCACCCTACATTGGTTGATACGAAAGCAGAAAGCTTTTCAAAACATATATTAACAATGGGAGGGAGACAAGACAATATAAAAAGAAATAGTTTTTGTTTTTACATATGAAAACCTATTTATATGCTTAAAAATCTTCATTTCTTAGCAATAACTTTCCAAAAAAAGTCCTAATCTATATGGTATTTTATTTACGCATAGATTTGACCATGTAAAACAAATCTAAGTCATGAAACTCATTAAACCTGAGATCTGAAACACCCAAAATCATACAAAAGTCATGAAAATGACAACAAATTAATTAAAATTAAAACATCTATACTGAGTCATAAATAAATGCCTAGTATTGCATTCCATCAAACCGCAAAAGGAAGCCGCAGACTATATACCTGCAAGAACATGGTGAAACCCCCAAAAAAAAAAAAACGCAAGAATGAAATGGTCCCAAAAAAACATAATAGTTTTAGATTTATTGATTATTTATCAGCAAATAGAGCAGTCTAAGAACTCTTATAGGCAGTTATAAATGATAGGAAAATAAAAACATCACCTTTTGTTCTCGTTCACATCGAAAATTCATTTGTATGTTACATGAAGATGAATTTCCTTTGTTTTCGGTTTTTTTTTTTTTCTTTGAAATTTGGCTACAGAACTTCGTAACAATCATGAGTTACTTTTGAAGTTTTACATGTGCAGATTCAGCCTTCAAAGTGAGGGCCTTGAGAAGGAGTCCATTATCAGTGATTCTGTCTCCCACATGTTCTCTCTCAAAATTTTCATCTCTAATCCTAGACATTTTGTCATTCTACATATCTCCCCCGACTGTGGGTGGGATCTATCACCTGATGAAAACGCATGCAGATACAAGGAACCATCAGCATCACCAGTATCCACCCAACTATATCCCACTTCCTTTCTCACTCCTTTATCTCTCATCCCTTTCCTCACTTTTGCCACCATTTCCCAGTCCCCTTTCTCAGCATACAAGTTGGACATCAACACAAAAGAACCCGATTCTGTAGGTTCCAATCTCATCAATGTATCAGCTACTCTCTCCGCCATCTCCACATTTCCATGGATCCTGCAAGCCCCAAGCAGGCTTTGCAACAACGAAAACCCTGGCTGTCCCGGGATCCGACTCATCAATTCCTTTGCTTCCTCCAATTTCCCTGCCCTTCCCAACATATCCACCATACTTGAATAATGTTGAGGAGATGGTTCAATACGATAGTCTTTCACCATTGAGTGAAAGAGGTGACGGCCCATCTCCACCATTCCCTTTCTGCTGCATGCTGTTAGTACAGAAAGAAATGTGACTGAATCAGGTCTTACCCCTTCTCTCTCCATCTCCTTGAACAATTCTATCACTGAGTCATAGTCTCCATGCCCAGCATATGCAGATATTATTGCAGTCCAAGCAAACTGACTTTTATGAGGCGTCTCACTGAAAACTCTTTTGGACTCACAAATGCTTCCTCGCTTTGCATACATATCAAGAAGAGCACCTGCGATAATTGGGTCAGTCACTAATCCAAGTTTGATCAAGGACGAGTGGCATCGTTGGCCATATTTCAGAGAGATATCATGAGCATCACCAATTGCACTCAAGACACTACCAAATGTGTAATTGTTTGGCTTTGACTCCATAGTTGCTACCAAGAATGTTTTTAGTGCATCCTGACAAAGCCCGTTCTGAGCATACCCTGAAATCAAAGCATTCCATGATATGATTTCTCTGCAGTTCAACTCCTCAAAAACTTTGATGGAGTCATGCATGGACTCAGACTTAGCATACATGGTGATCAAGCTGTTGCAAACATTATGTTTTGATAAAAATCCAGTCTTTATGCAGAACCCATGAATCATTTCGCCTTCCTCCACCAACTTCCTAGCTGTTATAGCATGGATTAGTCCAACAAATGTAACATCATTTGGATGTACTCCATCCAATCTCATCTCATTAAATAGAGAGATGGCATCTTCTTCGTCTATAGAAATCATAGTCGTCCAAGACACTACGTTGCGATCATTCATGCACTGAAAGACTAATTTTGCATCTTGAGTAAACTCACACTTTGAATATGTCGAGACCAATACATTACAAACTGAAACATGACTTCCATATCCTGATTTAATTGTCAAGCCATGTATCTGTTTCCCAAGTTCTAAATTCATTTCATGACCACAAGCTGAAACTGCACTAGTAAATGAGACATGATCTAACCCCATCCCTTCTCTCACCATCTCAATAAAGACAAAAATCGCTTCAAGCCCATGGTTTCCCTCTTGGGAGTAACCTGATAGTATTGCATTCCATGAAACCAGATCCTTATTCTTCATTTCATCAAACACACTCCTAGCTTCAATTAACCGCCTCCACCTCGAATACATACTTATAAGTGCATTTCCAACAAAAACTTCACCATCTAAACCAGACTTAAATATAAGAGAATGCAGTTGTAATCCAAATAGAAAATCTTCATGATCCGCACAAAAAGCAAGAACCGTAGTATAAGTCACTGGATCAAAAATAACTCCATTAAAATTCATCCTAAGAGCAAAATTCAATGCACCTTCACTTGTTCGAAACCCCGAAAGAATAGTATTCCAAGAAACTATATCAGTATAACACACAGTCTCAAAGATAAGTAAGGCACAATCAAACTGTCCAGCTTTAGTGTACATACTCATCAAAGAATTTGAAACCATAGTATACGAAGCAAACCCAGAAGAAACTGCAAACCCGTGAATTTGGCATCCGGGTTTGGGGTCCCCTTGACAGGCCTTGACAGCAAGGGTAACGGTAACTTCATCGATGTTATGAGACAAATGTAGTTGAAGTTGCTTACTGAACATGTCAAGGGCTCTAAGTGGAAGGTTTCTGTGCAAGTAGTTGAGCATAGAGCGGTTAGTTGAGGCTGCATTTGGTTGGGGATTTTGGTCGAACAGTTGGTGCTCATGTCTGAATGAATGGTAGTAACAGCAGCTAGCATACCGTTGGTTGGGTATTCGTTGGAGGGTTTTGAAATTCAGTTGGCGGATAAACATGAGAAACGAACAAACCCCCGATTCAGTCGTCGATGGGTAGCGTCGGATCGAGACAGCGAGCTTTAGTTAGGAATTTTAGGGCACGGGTTCGATCCCCAGCTTCCAAAGCTTCTTTCCCAATTTTGAAGCATTTCAAGGCATCGTCTTTGTTTCCGTCCATCTCAAAAACTTTGGCTTTTTGGGCCTTGAGAAATCTATTTGGATTTTAGATTTTGGAAAATGGAATATCCTCAAGTTGAACTTATACGTGTTGGTTATATTATTTTGAGGTTTTTGGCAGGTATAAAGAATCGTAAAAGAGACAATGGTGGATCCAGGAATATTTAAATGGGTGGGCTAATTTTTTTTATTTATTTTTTGTTGGGGATTAATTATAAGCCCTATTTTCAAACAAATATATATATAAAAAGCAATATTTCCTTCAGATGAATGGAAGTGGTATACTTTTTTTACTAATTCAATATATTTCCTTCAAATTAAAAATTATTTTCAGAATTCATTAAAAAAAATTACTATTTTCAGAGAGATATGTGAACAAAGAAACCTACTACAAACAAAGAAAACCTAGAAAAACCAATATTTAGAGGCTTAAACGAAGAATAATTTGAAGCTCGAGGACTTTGGCTCAGTGGAGTTGTTTAGTTAAGGAGGGTCCATATTTCAAAATTTCCAAAAGAGGCAACTTCAATAAATTTGAAAAAACAAAATCAGAGAGACATATAAACATTGTTTGAGCCAAATCAAAAGCTGAATAAACCAAAGAAGAGAGAGAGAGAGAGAGAGAGAGAGAAAAGTAACTTTAGTAATTGAAGTATTGAAGTATTTGGCTGTAGAAAAAATGGTGGGCAAATATTTAATTTTTTTTGGATTGAGGTTTACACAACTAAGCCTAATTTGTCTCTCTCCAAAGTTAACACTAGCTTAGAGCCCACTCTAGCCCAAGCATGGATATGATGAATTGGATATGATCATGCGTGCGAATGAAGATGACTAGTCACAATGAATTGATGAAAATGCCCTTAAATTTAATGAAAACTTTGACGGATTTTGGCATGGATGATGGATTGCAATTTATAAAGTTCAGGTGTTAAAAATAAAAATAAAAAGTTCATATTGTAATGGCACACAATACAAGAGGGGTTGGACAACCCTTTGAAATGACGGAATATTGGTTGTGGACTCTATCGGCGACCCCTTGGCCAGTCCGTGTGAGACCCCTTGGGTGCACACCAAGTGCTCGACGAAAGTCCTTCCTCCTTTGGGCTTGGTTTTTTTTATAAAGCTTTTGGTACGCATAGACACCAAAACGAGAAGAACCCAAAACAGGCCAGCAACCTAGAAAGCCTCAGCCTCAAGGAGTTAAGGCTCTACTCTACCTACCAGATACAACATCGAAAATGATCAAAACAAAAAAGAGGAATGCTAGCAACCTTCTCTCTAACCTTCTCCTTTGGACCTTTTCCCTTTGTTGCTTGACACATGTCACTCTCCTTACACATAAAACAATGCTATTAATTACACAAAAACCAATAATTATATTTCCATATTTGCCCTTGGCTGAAGCTTCTTCTCTTTGCTTTATCTTTCAAAAGGGGCCTACCTTTTCTTACCATCTTATTAATTTTTCTTTTAAAGTCAGTTTTTTTTTTAACACAGAGTCTAGATAGAAAAAAAAAAACAAAAAAAAAAAAAACAAAGGTCCTTCAAATCCGTAGGCACAAGCAAATCTTGGACTATCTATTAAATATACTTTTCATCTTTTTTCGTAACACGTTGAATTTGAAGGACCTTTTTTTTTTTTTTTTTTTTATATCTAGACTCTGTGTTAAAAAAAAAACTGACTTTAAAAGAAAAATTAATAAGATGGTAAGAAAAGGTAGGCCCCTTTTGAAAGATAAAGCAAAGAGAAGAAGCTTCAGCCAAGGGCAAACATGGAAATATAATTATTGGTTTTTGTGTAATTAATAGCATTGTTTTATGTGTAAGGAGAGTGACATGTGTCAAGCAACAAAGGGAAAAGGTCCAAAGGAGAAAGTTAGAGAGAAGGTTGCTAGCATTCCCCAACAAAAAAAAGTAAAATGCATACGGAGATAATGAGGCAAGTACAAATGCTGCTTGATTGCATGAACTTCAGGTTCAAACGAATTATATCTTAGTATGCCGCCAATACAATCCAGCTAAATATTGGTTATCCCTACTCCTTCTTGCATAGCAAAAATATAACAAGGAAAAATAGATAAAGAAATCAGTTACAAACCCCCACCAAATAGTTGTCTGATGATTCCTATAGACATTTGCATATAACTTTTAAAGCAACTTGTAGATAATGAGCACATTGTAAATCAATCAAGAAGAAATACAAAAGTCATATTAGGAGGATTTCCATATCATAGTGCAAAACCATTATTCATACACAAAAGGGAAAACAAAAATAAATAAATAATCCAACCTACCAACCTTAAGTTGCTAACATTAGAAGCGGGAGAGCAAAGCTCACATAAGAACCCAATAAACAAGGAAATCGACTATGTTTCATCTTTGTCCTCGACGCTTTGCATCTCCTACTTTTAGAAAAACATTGGAGCACCGAATGTTGAAACATCTTACTTGCTGCCCCTCTTGGCCTTAGATCCACACTTTCTAGATCTTTGTTTGCCGCCACGTTGTTCAGTGGATTTCTTAGTCCGGCCATCAGAATTAGAGGCAGAGCAACGAGGCACATGATGTCCAGGCACCGAAGCAGGGAACCCAACAGCAGGAGTTCCAATAAGAGCACAGCAGACTCCTGCTTGGTGGCCAAAACACCATGTCCATGCCCATAAGCATTGTTCATCTGCAAACCGAGGCGTAAAGCGTGATTCTCAGCGTAACAGCACTGGAGCAAACGCCCCAGTCTCCTGCATTCGCCTTCCAAATACTTGCTCTTCATCTCCAGATCCCTCACATACATCTTTTTCCTCTCCCGTGATCTCACCGCTGCATCCTTGTTTCTCAGCTGCCTGGAATAATCCAAACCACATTCACTACTATCATATCACATCGTAATTATTATTATTTCCCCAATAATTATTTATCTATTTTTGGCCCTTTGCCTAAAACATATTTCACTTCATCTCTCATTAAAGGATTCAATAAACCAGACTTGTTATGCAAATAATAATCATTCTCTCATACAAGTATTTACACAACCACAGTAATTAAAAGTATAAATAAATTTACAATAAGCATACTCTGATTTTAATTTTAATAAATGTTCAAAACCCTAAAACGAAGATTTAGGATTAATAAATAATAAATAACAAATTAATGGTACCTTCTCCTTTTCTTGGAGATAGGATCGTCGGCGCCAGCGTCAGCAGCGTCATCGTCATCGTCATCGTTGAGCGGGGATCGGTCGAGTTTCTCCTTCTCGGAGTCGGCGGAGGCGTTGGAATCGGCATCGGTGGAAGGCGAGTTGACGAGTATATCCGCCAAAAACTTCTCATAATATTCAGCATTAGTGGGCTCCACCGAATCCGAATCAACCTGGTTGCCGTTGACATCATCGTCTTTCATCAGAATGGTCTCGATCTCGCCGATCCAATCCGGGGATGAGTTGGAGGGAGCATCCTCCACCGTTGATGATGGTGACGGTGATGGTGATGATGAATCAGTCGCCGTGACGACTGGATTTTCCAACTCCAACACATCCTCCAAGGTATTTGAGCCGTCGAACAAAATATCCCAATCGATTTCTCCGATTATGTCATTCTCGCTTTCCAGAAATCCAACATCTCCTTCCGATTCCATAAGCAAAAGAAATATCTACAAAAATCTAATTCGAAGTCGAACTCTAACCTAGACGATACGAGGACCCTAGAGGAGGGCTATATGTATAATAGCATAGACGACCATCTAGATATTTAGGTGGTGTTTACTTTTCCTGGAAACGCGTCGTCTGCTCTGCGCCAATCAGACTCGGACTCTTGGTGAGCAAGGAAAGGCAAGAAGGACACGTGTGATGATGATCTTGAGCCACATAGGATTTGCCGTGGTGAAATCACCGGACCAATAGTATCACGCCAGCTAGGCAATCAGAGAGCTCTTTCGATTACACGAGGGATCCTTTCGCCATGTCAGATGTCACTCACCTTATAAAATTTGAAAAATATAGCCCCGGCCGGCCCTAGATGGAAAGACTCATTTTGAGCGCAAAATAGAAGAAGAACGTGTCATCTTATGACTCGTGTAGGGTTTACTGACTCATCTTCTAATTAGTCATTATCGTGTTAAATTGTGATTTGTTTATAAGAGTTTAAAGTCCATGTACATTCAATTAGAATTATAAGAAGTTTAAAAGTCTTTAGTGGACATTTTTTTTAAGTGCATAAAAATTTGGGTACTAGAATAAAACGAAAACTTTATGTATATTCGTGTTAAATTGTGATAGTAGTATTACTAACATTATAGTCATAAATACAACGAGGTACTAGAAATCACCTCCCCAATTTGACTATAAAGAAGTATACAAAGAAGTACTTTCTTGACTTCATATATTTTTAGAAATCACTTTTTATAAGTAACACAAAAGCCAAATGACCATAATCTCTATGCGTATTGTTAGAAATTCAAACCATGTCTAATGAATTCCTTATATGAAAGCTCAATTGATAAGGGTCTATTTGGTATCCTATTTGGATATAATTTTATAAACTCAAAAATAAATTTTTTAAGTCTAAAGTCACAAAAACTTGTTTAGTAGGCCCATTTTTAAAAACTCAAAAACACCCTCATTATTTTTATTTTTAAATTTTTTTTAAAAAGAGATTTTATAGTTTTTTAAAGGTTAACTGTATGTTGATGCAAAAAAGTGGTTCGAAAATTTTGGGCTCAACTTAGTGATGTATGGGCCTCAGTAGAGGGATCAATCTGCAAAATGAGAACGCTCGGTAAGACCTCGGGCACCGGTGTGGTACCAGCCGAAGGCTCTCTGATACTTAAGTAAGTACAAAGTGAATAGTAATCTGGACAAAGTAATGGCTAAGTATGCCAAAAGTTCCAGTTACCTCCATTTTGGGACTTATGCCCCTTTTATTAGTCTTGGAGGTGTGCATGTTGTGTAGATTTTCGATGTAGGACTGTAGATATTCACTGTGGGTGCTCCACATGTCCAGAAGGTGATTTGGTGTTTGATCTTGCATTCGGCAGTCTGGGGTGTCGACTGCTGCCTTATAGATTCCTCTATAGTCCACGTGTCACGTTCCTCATGGCCAGCTAGTTGTGGTATAAACACTGTCGATACCCCCTGAACTTGTACGCTTCTTTCAATTTGACAATTTCCCTCTACCGTGTTTTCTTCTCCTCTCATTCCCCATGACCACCACCCACTGCAAGCCACCCTCTACCCCCAAACCAATCCTCACCCAAAGACCCCTCCCCCCTTATCTTCTCCATTATGCTTTGATCTCTCTTTAAAATCTCAACCTAATAAACAAGCATGACAACAACCCCCACCCTAAGATGTTCCCAAGCCATCACAGCCCATCCTACGTCGACTGACCTCCACCTTGATTCTCTCTTTTTCTCCTCATAGATCCAGCCCCCAAATCGAATTGAGATATTGAGTTAGATACGGCTTGTAGATAGGCATCATTGCAAAAGATCTTACTTGCGAATGGAAATCATGGCATCGCTAGGACCTTTTTCTGTTGGAAGGCTCGTCCGGGCTTATTGATTCTTGGACCGCCATAGAGTGGTGAATCAAGCATTCGTTGCCCTTTTTTCTGAGTTAGTGAGAACTAGACCCAAAGCATCCCAAGGGAGAACCAAGTCCCAGGGGAGTACTTTGTTCTTCTTTTAGCTGCTGCATGTTTTGCGTTGATGTTTCCGGCAGCTAGATGAAGAGTTGGAGATGGTTCAGTGATGTTGCACAGGCTTGGCATGAGAGTTTGCTTTGGTGAATCAAGATACTACTAGGCTTGGCATGAGAGGCTTGTGGCGTGGAAGCTATCGGGTGTTTTCAACGGCTAGACGAAGAGCTTGCGATGTCTGCGTTTTCTTACCATAAATGTAATGACTATGGTTTCAACTTAGCTTGAGAGAATGGGTGTTTCATATTTTGGATGGAACTTTGTGTGTGTGTGTGTGTGTGTGTGTGTGTGTGTGTGTGTGTGTGTGAGAGAGAGAGAGAGAGAGAGAGAGAGAGAGAGAGAGAGAGAGAGAGAGAAAGAAAGAGAAAGAGATGGAGATAAAGGATGGGTGGCTTGAGTAGATTTCCAGCAGCTTGACGAATGCTTGGTTGTGCTTTTGCATGGTTGAAGATGACTTGATGATGTTGAACCAAGATTGTACGAGCTTGACATGAGAGCTTGGAGTGTGGGAGCTAAAGACCTACAAGTTTAGCAAATGACAATGCATGTGCTTGGCTTGATGTGGATAAGCTTGAGTTTGGGTGTTGAGAACTTGTTGTTTGTGGCTATGGCTATGGTGATTTAAGAGTTTCAAGATAATGATGATGGAAGGAAAAGCTTGAGGCTTGAAGGCTATTGTGTTTATAGCTTGGAAGGGTATGAGAAGGAAAGAAAAACTTGGAGTTATGCTTGGTGAGACTTTATAAGGAAGTTGAAGGATTTCAAGGCTAAGAAAGTAGAAGAAATGGTTGTGATAGTTGAGGAATGGTTGGGATGGCTGCTGGAATGCTTGTAGTAGCCGAAGGGAAGAAGGAAGGTGGTTTGATGGTTGATGGGGTGCTTGAGCAACCAAGAGATGTAGGTTGATGGCTCATGAATAATTGTGATGGCTACTGGAATGCATGCAGCAGCTAGAGAAATAGTGAGTTCTCATGGTTGCTGAGAGGCTTGCAACAACCAAGAGGGGTTGGTTTTGCCTAGGCAATGCCACCCAATTTATAGAAGGTGAAGGCTTTCTTTGGTTTCCAATAGGTAAAAGGAAGTGTTGTAGCTAGTCTATTTCTAACAGGTAAAAGGGAGCATTGGGACATTCTTATTTCCAGCAGGTAAAGCTAGGCATTGGAAAATGACTATTTTCTATAGGTAAAAGGAAGTGTCGGAATTGGCTTGTTTCCAGTGGGTAGTAGGGAGTGCTTGAATAATATCTCATTTGCTCACCCACATTGGAGAACTCCAAGTAATTGGCTGGACTTTGTTGCTCCTAAGTGTTGAGGCCCAAAAAAGTCACGGTTCGCCCCAAATAAATTCTCGGCCCAATGCAATACCTTACCGAAAAGAAACCCGATTTGGGCACGCGAAAGTTCGTCATATGCACTTGCACACATGCCACACGCCATGCTACAAGCTTAAGTGGACCCAAGCCACGCAAGATGCCTGGGGCTTGCTTGAGTGGGTTGTGGTATGGATGGTAATAAATCGACATGAGGCCCATTGATGGGCCGAGAAATGGAAGTCCCGGGTTGCTTGGGAGCCTCGGAACTCAAGCTCATTTCTTAGGCCCAAACATGTGGGTGAGCACAAAGAGAAAATTATCCCAACCAAAATATCCCAACTAAAATTATCCCAACCAAAATATCCCAACTAAAATATCCTAACCAAAATAGCCCAACCAAAATAGCTTATTGACTCAACCATAAAATAGCCCAACACTTGATAAAGTTAGCCCATTTATTTGATAGATCAACATTTTGTCTTAGAAGGCCCATACAATTAGGATAAAGAGGCAGCAAAACCCTAACAGCTGGATAGAAAACAAAGCCACGGGTGAAGATTGAAAGGCCATGTGTGCAGAGCTGCTGGGAGGCTCCAGCACGTGGGCAAGAAACAAGTTTCAAGCAAAAACATCCAAAAGACCAAGGGATGCTTGAGCAAAACACCCTTCGAACCAGCAGACATACCCATTTCTTTCCATCTCCAGATCTAGCCATGAAAGGGGGAAGGAAAGAAGAAAGGCAGATGACAGAAAATGGAAGTTCCCATTAAGGCAGCTGCGGGAAAGGGGGCCTTAAGCTCCCCAAAATCCCTGATTTTGTGCAAATGGGCAGAGTGGATTTCACCAAAATAGGATGATTGAAGGGATGAAGGGAGAAAGGAAGGGAGAGATTTGTCCAAATTGGATAGAACCATTAGGGTTTCTTGGAAAATGTCAGCTTCCAGCGGCTATAAATAGGGCCTCTTCTACCCAACAAAAAACAACCATATTCAGAGAGCAAGCTTCTTCTCTTGCATGCAAAACCCAGCAATTTCGTGCTCAGCCCATCCTTTTTCCTTAGTTTTCCCTCTTCTGGCAGACTGTTCTCACATTTGACAGAACCTCTGTCAAGCTGCCGGAAGAACACTTAAGACACCAATCCCTTTCTTTCCCTCCTTTCTCAGCCAAACCTCTTTGCAAACTCTCCATCTCCTGCCTTAATACCCCTTTTTCACCCAAGAACACTCAGTTTTCTCTTCGGTGCTAAACTCATGTCGATTTTGCTCCCATGCCACAAGCTTCTCATGCCAAGTCAAGAATTTATCTGTAAGCAGCCATTATTTTCGTTGGTGAAGGTAACCAAGGTGCTTCCTAAGGCCCTACTGTCCTTTCGAAGCATTCTTGGGGCTTGATCTCTGAACTCAGACTCAAGGGGCAATTTCAGCCATTTTGCTATTTACGGCAGCCAAGGCCTGTGGTAGCTGCCGGAAGAAAAAAGACCCCTACACTAAGTAGCTATACCAAAGTCTCTATCATCCATGAGCTTTCGTGGGCCTTGCAGACCTCTGTAACCTTCCACACCACAATCCCTCATGCAAGCCTTGTAAACCACATGACTTGTGTTCATGTGAGCTTGGTAGGTGATTGACATATGAAAAATGTATTATTGGCTTGGCATGACATGCACACTATTCCTATATTTATTTAATGAATTAATTCCCAAAATACAGCTTAGATTAACGCATGACCAACATTATATGTTATATTGGGTTTTAAATGTCTTTGGCCTTCTCGTGACTTTTTGGGCCTCAACAGTATTTAATTATTTTAACATATACATGACCAATTTGCCCTGATATTTAACGGCAAATTGGATGAAATGTTGAGATTTAGATGGTAGGGGGAATTGGCAATAAAAATTGGTTCGTGTCTTAATTTTCCAAAAAAAAAAAGTTGAGGGTGTAAATTGAAAGTAGCATACAAGTTCAGGGGATAAATCGACAGTTCACCCTTTTTAATTCTCTCTCTCTCTCTCTCTCTCTCTCTCTCTCTCTCTCTCTCTCTCTCTCCCCCTCCTTTTCTTTTGTTAATTTCAATTTGGGACTCTCTCTCTCTCTCTCTCTCTCCCTCCTTTTCTTTTGTTAATTTCAATTTGGGAATCTAGGGTTTCCAATTTTCTGATTTTAATTTCAATTTTTTTAGATCTTAAAATTAGTTTGGAATTCAATACCAAACAAGTTTTTAGATCTTAAAATCACTATTTGAAAAACTCATATTTTTAAAAAAAATGATAGTTTTTTAAGAGTGCTGCTAAACGAACCCTAAAATTAACTGAGTACACCCTATGATCTAAGTACACCCTAATATTTTAATTTAAATGTAAAATTAACTAAGTACACCTTATAGAACTACCAAAAATACCCCTAGTATACCCTAATACTTGTAGCATTATTTTATAGTTGATTTTCAGCTAATAGTGTTTATAAATCTTTGACTTTTCATATGGATTTATGCTTCTACTAAAACTGTTGACACTTTTTTTGCAATTCCAAGTTCTTGCAATCACCACCTCTTTCGTTAAAAACACAATAGGACAAGCAATCTCTTGATTAGGGTTGAATATGGTTAGTATGATGTACTTATTAAAATTATATTTGTTTCACAATTCCATATATCCTTTTTGGTCATTTTATATTAGGATAAATCAGTAATTCAATATATACTTTTATAGTAGGGTGTACTCAATTAATTTTAGGGTTCGTTTAGCAGCACTCTTTTTTAATTTACTTTTTTGAATAGGATACCGAACATGCCCTATATTTTTCTTTCTTCGAACTCTTGAAATAAAACATTCTTGAATGAAAGACAAAGCATGCATGCATGAAAACAGATAAAATAATTTAATCTTTAGTTCGAGGTCCCTTTATCAAGCATTGAGATACATTTCTACAAACTATATATGAAGTGAGAACTTATTTGTCAACGGTGAAAGGAAAGGTTGTATTTTTGGCAGACTGAAATAAGAAATTCTAAAGCAGATTAAAAGGTGTTCTCTTTGCATACACAAACAATATCACAAACATAAAAACTCTGTCAAACAAACATATATCACAGGCCATGAGTCTGTTTGCCGAAGACTTTCTCAACCTTGAAAAGTAAACACAATCTTAACGTATCCAACTTGAAATTGAAATTCCTAAGCATGTGTAACGCTTTAGAGATAAAGCGTTGATTCAAGAATGTATCACGCAACACTGCTACAAGCAAAATGTTTTTTGCTGTCATCTAGGAAGGCTGTTGGAAGGGAAATTGCGTAATGGGTCCTCCCGCAACAAATCCGTTTCCCTGCCACAAAGCAACACAAGCAAATGCTTCTTAGCAATTGAAATGAACAGCTTATCAGAGTCAAACCAAATGTCTCAAGAAACTAGTTCGCTTACCTTTTGAGAGCTCGCTCTTCCTCCTGTCGAAGCTGCAAGGCTGAAGATTTGGCACTCTCAACATTCTTTCTATGTGTCCTGGTAGTGAAACTGTAACAAGTCAATAAAGTGATAATAGACCGTAAAAGATTGACTTGCAACCTCCACGTTTGAAAGAGCTTTTAATCAAGAATTTGGGAACTAAAATGCAGTACCACAGAACAGAATCTGCTCTAGATTGTTGCAACAACTTAACATGACTTCCGGTTTTTTAAAAGAGTACCCAAAATGGGATAAAAAAAACTTTGAAAATAAACTAATGGTTGAACTTATCGAAGACTGTCACATTACTCACTCTTCACATTCTTCATCAACAAAAACCTCAATACAGGCACTACTAGCACCTGCTCCTCCAGTTCTAGATCCAGGTTTCTGTGGAATCTGAAAGAATTAAACCAAGTTTACAGTTGGATAACTCACTGTGAGGATATCAAAGTATCAACTATATATTGGAGCAGGGGAGAGGAGGAAACCTTGTATGATCTCCACTTGGTAGGGATTGCATTATTTTCTTTGTTTCTCTCTGCTCTAGGTCCAAGGCTGTGCCAAGAATTCACGTCTGGCTTTGACACGTCTGGATGGTGATGAGAGCCAATATCAGCAGAATTTGAATCCTTATAAATGTTAATGTTAATCGGAGCCAGAACACGATCCCTATAAAACCAGGGCAACATAAGATCTCATGCACCAGTTTGCTAACAGGTCATCAACACAATAGCATGTCCGCAGGCAAAACAAAGTATGTGCATATATTCACTATAATCCACTGAAGGGAAGAAGATTGATAAAAAGAAGAACAAGAAAGAGAGAAGACTATGGAATGTACAGAGTCGTGAATAATACAAAGCACAACAAAGCAAAAGGAAGTTTATATGTCCAGATATAAAGATTGTGAAATAAGTTATGAAAATGGAAAATTTAAATAACCAGAAAAGCTAAATAGATACTAATTGATCTGCCACATAGTTGTACAAAGTTATCTATTGCAAAAATATAAATCATGTTATGATTAATTAATGGCATGAAGATGTGTTCAAAATCAATTTCGTTGTACATTACAGAAACCAAACAAAGAAAGCTGAGTTTCTATGCTATGCTATGCGCATTACTATCAATTTCCATTTTCAAGAAAAAGAAACTTATCAAAACTAAAAACCCATTAACCACCTTCGTTTCAAATCTAATTGCTTGTGCAAAAATTGGCATATTGAACTGATAATGAACATACAGCTTATTTGGGTTTACAGGATACATAAACAAGTTCTTGAGGTTCATTACAGGTCAGTCAAATACTTTTACTCAGAATACTCCAACCAACCTAGAGAAAATAAAGCATTTAAAAAACTATATATGCTCACCCTTTTGGCTTTGAATCCTTCCTAGAAATATCAGAGCTGTCCAAAGTCTGCATTCCTGCAACATGGCGAGGACATAAATAATGCACTAATATAATAATCCAAAAAATAGCAAGGAAACTTACTATTTTCTCCCCTGGAAAGGACAGTTCCAAAGCTTCGGATGGGTAAGTGTTTCTCCATTGAATCCTCCTACAAGTTCAATAAGATTGAACAGTAAATGGCTTGCAGAAAACAAAACTATAATATGACCTGCATTAACAGTAAATGGGTTTGCACACCTCTGAAGCTTTTGGTCTGCTCATTGAGCGAGCAATAAATTTCCTATATGCATCCTTCAATTTTTCTATGGGGCGAGCATTCCTGTAAATTGGAATAGTTAATGCAGGTCTACAATGTGTAAGAAACAGGAGAAAGAGATACCAAAATCAACATAAGGTAACCTGGAAATTCCAAGATTAAATATTTCATTGGCAGCTTTCATCTTGTTCTTGGATTCCATGACCAAAGCATATGATATGTAGAACACAGAATGTGTCTTTCCAATTTCATTTGCATCGAGAAAACTGTATATGACTTGAGCATCCGCACAATTTTCAGCCTGCAGAACCAATTTCAATCGCAACATAATTATTCGACAATTGAGGATCTGAAACTTGCACCTACAAGTGGATAGCTAGAACTAAAAACAAACTAATCTTAGATATGAATATGGGAAAGAAAAAGAACCCACATATTCCAACCAGACTTTGAGATAGCGGAGATCATCCTTGTAGCGGTCTGAATGCCAAAATGTACGCACACATTGCTCGTACATCACAACCAACCCTGAGCAATCTCCACCAGGTGGAAATGCTTCCTGAACCCACTTGATACACCTTTAAGAGAGACGGAGAAATTTAAGGAAAATATAAAGGACTGTCACAAACAAGAACAAAAAATCCTACTTTTTTTTTTTTTTCTGCAACAAGAACCCATTTACGAAATCGAAAATATGGAAATGAAATTATTCATAAAATTGAAAATTGAAAGTAGAGAGTAGTCAGTCAGTAGTACTCACTCAAGCCATGGGTGGAGAGGGTCTTCTCCTTTATACTCGTCAATCGCTTGAATCAATCGCCTAATGAAGATTAAATTTTAAAATAATTAAGCTAAACAGCCACACGCATAGAAAAGCATATAAAGATTTGAACTTTGAAGAAGGAAGACCTTCGTTGGTCAAATAGGGACTTCTTGATGTCATTGTCGTTGTGAGCTTTGAGAGCGTCGTTTAAGATGGCGATTTTGCGGCCTCTCTTCAGGGGCCTTACATTCTCCTTAAACAGCTCCCACTCGTTCCCCGTCTCTCGCTTCGATGCCAGAAACTCCGTCTCTGGATCCAACATCTCTACTTTCTCTATCTCTGTTCCAATATCCGCCATCATCACTCACCCAGTCGCTGAGTCACTGCATAATTTTAAAAATTAATTTAGATAAATAAATAAAACTTCAAAATCCATTACCTAAAGAAGGATTTAATCTTTTATAAAATAAAATAAAATAAAAACCGCTCCTTTTTCTTACCTCCCAGGCCCAAAATAAAATAACCGGAAATTGAACATAATCAAAATTATTTCAGTAATAATTTCATGCTTGGTTTCACAAATTTCAACAGTCACGGAAAATGGAGGAATTTTCGTGAAACGTGAAGCTTACCTGCGGACAGGCCAAAAAGGAATCCAACCAAAACTCAGGAGTGAAAGATCTGAGAGAAGAGAGAAGAGTGAAGTATCGAACTTTCCGGGAGTGGATGACGACTTGAAACCTCTCGATGGCGGAAGAAAGGATGAGCTTAGATTAGAGATTGATAGGGGCGGTGGGCTGGAAGCCTGAAGAATGTGTGTATGTGTGTGTTTTATTTTTTATTTCGTTAATTTGAACTTTGAATAATTTTATGACCGTTTAAATTGAAAGTTCAAATCCTATACCTCTATCCCGCTCCAACGCTCGATGCCTTTTCTTAATGTCTACGGGAGGTCTGTTTTGGTAAACTGCCCTTGGTTAGATCAAATGTCAAAGAGTTAATGACCTAAATGGTCCCCCAACTATTGCCCCAGTATTATTTTGGTCCACCAACTAAAATTTTCATTTCAAATGTCCTTAAAACTTTTTATTTTGTACCAAGATGGTCCATCTGTTAGAGATTCCGTTACTTCTGATACCATCGACTGAAAGGGATTCTAATGCGAGTTGCAGAATTGGTCGATGTTGTAGTAGTGTGCGAGTCGTTGAATTGGTGAAGTTAGTGTGTAACTTCAGTGTTAGTTTTGGAGTTTGAATTTGGGAGTTTGGGTTAGGGTTTAATTTTGGAGATTTTGGGAAATTCACTAGTTGCTGATAATGGAGTTCGAATTCCGTTCGGGTGGAAAAACTCCCAAATACGGTAAGGGCTTCTATAATGCATTTTACGTTTGAAAATGGATGAGTTGTCCTTGTCTGGAAATGTGGTTTCCTTCTTTATGCATAAAAGATTCCTTTTTATGTGTTTGTGTTCGGCTTTTTGGTTGTTTTATGTTTAAAATAAGGGTTAAGGAATCGTTTTCTTGTATGTGGATTTGGCTTTTGCTACATTGACTGCAGAGTGTAAGCTTTATGTCTGTGGTCCCTTGGTTGTGGTTGCTGTATGTTGAATATGGGGTTTTTTTAAACGTGTGTGGTCCCTTGGTTGTGTGCTTCACACCCAACTCAGTAATTGTTGTCGTTAGTATTAACAACAAAACTATGACTTTAGAATAACATACTGTTGTTCTAATTTTGCAGCTACCAATGGAATGTGCACTCTAGAATTACATCATGGGGGCTGGTTTGAAAATGGGGTTTATAAAAAGGGTAAGGTCTGTTATTTGGACAATATTATAGAGGATTTTCTGTCCTTATTAGATTTACTGAAAATTGGGAGAAGTCTTGGGTAGTTGTTGACATTTCTCAAGTTGAGCAATGTTTGGAAATTAGGTGTAAAAATGCTGAGGGTGGACTGGAGCTTGTTACATCAGATGCTATAGTGGTTGAAATGGTTGGTCACATACCATCCAATAAGGTTATTTTGTTATACTATAGTGAGATTCAAGACTATGAGTATGATGCAGATGCAGAGAATTGTGATAGGGATGTGACTCAGAATTACCAAGTGAAAGAGGTGGCTTATATTGAAGTTGGAGATGACGAGACTTTTGAGAATGTTGGGACAAAAGTGGCAAATGAAGATGCAGTCAAAGAGGTACCAAGTGAAGATGTAAGGGCACATGTGACAATTGATAATGAATGGGCAGAATTGCCAAATGAAGATGAAGAAGCAGATTCAGAAATTAAAGACAGTGATTATGAGTTCAGTGAAAATGAGGCAGAGGCCAGGCCAACTTTTGGAGAGAATTTAGCAGATTAGGGGACTACTCATGGGGCTCCATGAGAGGTGTCATCAAATGGTGCTAACACATCAGAATTTGACACTGGAAGTGAGACTGAAGATGAGGGTAACGGTAGAAAAAAGAAAAAAACTGCCAAAGTTTAAGCAATATAGAAGAGATGTGGATTTAAAAAATCCTGAGTTTAGATTGGGAATGAAGTTTGCAAACAAAAAACTACTGATAGAGGCCATCAAGGAGCATGCAATTATACATGGTAGGGAAGTGAAATTGATAAAAAAAAACGACAACAGACGAGTTCAGGCTAAATGTGTGAAAGAGTGTTCTTTCCAAGTATATGGATCAAAAATTAATACAGAGGAAGGGACATTTGCAATAAAAACTTTGAGCTTAGAACATCAGTGTGGAAAAGTGGACAAGCTTAGGCATACCACATCAAAATGGCTTTACGACAGATATGCAAACAAGCTGAAGCGCAACTCAGAGTTTGATCTAAAATCATTTCAAGAAGATGTGTTGGAAGATTACAAAATAAATGTCACAAAAATTCAAGTTTATAAGGCAAAGAGGCTAGCCAGAGATTTAAATGAAGGTACTTTCAAAGAACAATATGCTAGGTTGTGGAATTCTGCAGAACAATTGAAAAATGCAAACAAGGGTAGTACAGTGAAGATTAAAACTCAGATTGTGAAGGGTGAGACAGTGTTTCAAAGGATATATGTGTGCTTGGCTGCCTGTAAGAATGGATTTTTAGAAGGTTGCAGACCTGTTATTGGTGTTGATGGCTGCCATTTGAAAGGGCCTTATCCTAGACAGATCCTGACGGCTGTTGGGGTGGATGGGAACAATGGTTATTTCCCAATAGCTTATGCAATGGTTGATATTGACAGTAAAGACTCTTGAATTTGATTTTTCAATCTTTTTATTGAAGATTTAGGGATTACAAATGGAAAAACTTGGGTAGTGATTAGTGACAAACAAAAAGGACTTGTACCTGCCATTAGGGGTGGGCATCTAAAACCGAAATACCGAAACCGTACACTAACCATACCGTACCATACCGATTTCATACTGTTTCATTTGGGATGGGGAGATAATCGGTACCATACCGTACCGTACCAATAGAGTATGGTATGGTAGCGGTATCAAGTATTTGGTACCGATCAATACCGTACCATACTGAAATATAAACATGTTCAAATAGAAACATATAGTTGTTGTGATGAACTGTGAAGGAAGGAAGGAGATTTTCCAAAGTAACGTTTTGCAAATTTGTACAGATAAAAAAAAAAAGAATTTATTGAGGCTACTGGGGATTTGGGTAGTTGTTGTTTACTTTCTTTGATCAATGTCTATGAATTGTTATTTTCTTTTTGCATCTTTTGTCAAATTTTCTCGGATAATCATATCTGTAAGTACATTTTCATGGCTTAGTTAATGTAAATTTCATTTCCTCAATTTTTGTTTTCCCCATTTCTGCAATTGAGTTGGGTTTTTTCCCCCCATAATTAATGTCTTGCACATATAAGAAAATGTTGTAATTTAATCTGGGTAGCCAACATTATGATGAAAAAAGTTGTGTTTGTCTTCAAGCTTTAGTCTGAAGCTTTGGATTATTCTCAGGGCACATCATATGAATGAATTATGAAATTTAGTAGCTATTTTTATTGTCTTATTCATTCCGTCTTGCATTTCTTAGTTGTGTCATTTTGGTACCGAAATGGTACCGATACCGATTTGGCACGGTACGATATGGTACCAACTTTGGCAAACGATAATCTCATACCGTGTCATACCGGTTTTAATTTCCGGTATCGGTAGCGGTACGAGCTCAAGACCGTACCGTGCCCACCCCTACATGCCATTGAGATAGTACTTCCAACTGCAGAGCACAGGATGTGTGTGAGACACCTGTACAGTAACTTTAGGGCATCACATATTGGTCTTGCTCTGAAACATATATTATGGGCTGCAGCAAGAGCTACAACTGTGCCTTGGTGGGAGGCAGAAATGGAGAAGATGAAAAATGAGGATGAGGAAGCTTCGAAGTGGTTGAAGAAGAAACTTGCAAAAAATTGGAGCAGATCTCACTTCGAGTCACATTTTAAATGTGATCTCTTGTTGAATAATTTATGTGAAAGTTTCAATGCAGCCATACTAGATGCAAGGGATAAGACAATTTTGAGTTGCTTTGAGAGGATAAGGGTGTATGTGATGCTTAGGATGGCTAGTAGGAGGTCTACATGTAAGAATTGGAGATACTCTGTTGGGCCTATAATCTTCAAGATAATTGAGAAGAACAAACTAGGTTCATCACAATGCATTCCTAGATTGGCTGGTGAGAAATTGTATCAAGTGAGCCACATTTATGGTGGAGAATTTGTTGTAGACCTTAGAGCAAAGACATGATCTTGTAGGAGGTGGAATTTATGTGGAATACCATGTCCCCTTGCAATCTCAGCAATATTTCAAAGATTTGAAAACCCAATTGCTTACGTGGATAATTGTTATAAGCTCGAGACTTATATGAAGGCTTATAAACCAGTGATTCACCCCATCTCTTCAATGGACCAATGGAGTAAATGTGGCCTACCTCCAATTAAACCTCCACTTTATAAGCAACAACCGGGTAGGCCTAAAAGAGTTAGGATGAAGGAGCCTGGTGAGGTTGAAATACCAGCCCCCATCCCACCAAACCCTAGGCCTCCAAATTATATTGCCCCACCAGCCAAGCTTATAAGGATTTTCATTCAAATAAGATATCGTGGATGTGGTCAAAAAGGCCATAATAGAGCAACATGTGACAGACAAAACAATGAAACCCAACAGGTATGACTGTTAGACACCTTGTTTAGTTCTATGTTATGGCATACTTACATTAATAATTTTGTTATACATTTGCAGGTTAATGCATCTTCAACCCAAATGGAGCAAGGTTCTTCTTTACAACCAGGATCTAGCACAGTAAGAGGTAGAGGCATAAGCAAAGGGAGAGGCATAAGTAGAGGGAGAGGCGTAAGTGAAGGAATAGGAAATGTTGCTCAAGCTACTGCTTACCCAAATTCACAACAAAGTGTAAGCTTTGGTTGCTCTTGTGGTTTTAAATTGCAAAAGTCATTAGGGAACTGAAATCATTAATTTTTTTTTAGATGGCAAGAGGTAATGGAGAAGGAGGCAGAGGCATAAGTAGAAAAAGAGGCAATGTTGCTCAAGCCCATGTTTACCTAAATTCACAAGAAAGTGTAAGCTTTATTTTCTCAAAAATTCAATTTTTTATTGCTTATGTCATTGGAAAACAATAAAGATTAGTAACTTTTTCATGTGACAAGAGGTAATGGACAAGGAGTCTTACCATCTTCACATATTGGCTTAGGATGAGGTTTACCATCTTCAAAGCTAAGTGCAATTAGAGGAAGAGGCTTAGGAAGAGGCATAAGTGAAGGATGAGGCTTACCATCTTCACGGCCAACTATAGGTTTTTGTCATTTGGTTCAATTCTTACTCATTTCACTAATTGCCAATTTTTCAACTATTATACACCTGACATTACTACATTGTTTAGGTGGCAAGAGGAATGGGACAAGGAGGACCAGATTTGTACAACATTTCTCATGATAATAACATGGCCTCAAAATAGGGGAAATTATTGCCAAGGGTGTCATATGTTGTGTATTTTGGGATATGTAATTTTCTGGCCAGAGGGATTTTGTGACAAAAGGGACTGATTCTGACTTTAGATTGTGTAATTGGTTTTGAGTTTGAAGGGCTAAAATTCTGTAATTGCTTGCCTATTTTGGGTTAAGTACTTTTTTGGGCATGAGGATTTTGTGTACTTTGTCTAATTGGTTTTGAGCTATAACAGCTCAAACTGTGTAATTGGTTGTCTATTTTGGGTTATGTACTTTTCTAGGCAGGTGCATTTTGTGTCTTTGGTCTAACTGGTCTTGAGTTTGAAGGGCTCAAACTCTGTAATTGGAATTGGAATGTTTATATGGATGTTCATTTTGTAAATTGCCTGTGTGGTCAAGAATGGAATGGCTTTTAATTTGTTCTACTTAGTGGAATATTAAGTTATGTGCATCTCCTAGATATTCAAATAACCCCAATTCAAGAAAATTTGATAACACTAATGCACATTCATTCTACAATTGAAACAGAAGTCTTCACCATTACATTCAAAGGAACAAACCCCATAACAATTAAAACTTCCCACTCATCACAAATGTTATAAACAAACCCCTAGACAAAATCAAGGAAACCCACATTATCAATTGTCTTTGCCCATGACCCCATTCCAAAACCTTTTTTCCCTGAACCATTTCTTTCAATTTCTGTTGCAGTTCTTTCTTTTTTGCTTCCACAGATCTCAATTGTTTTTCCTTTGCTTTACCTTCCTCCTCCATTGCTCCAAGTCTTCTAAGCAAACCAGGGACCACTTGTTTTCCTCTTGGACAAGTTTCATTATCCACCCACTCGAAAAAATGCATACCTCTTCTGCTATTCTGGCAAATCAAATCTTACCCAATTTCAAACATCATCAAGCAATTACAAATGGAAAATAACAACTTTTGCAACCCAAATAATAACTTACCCAATTTTTATCACAAGCATCGAACCTTCTTCCTGGGTTCAAATCTATCCACGAAGTCCGACGAATTATCTTCGTCCCACAGGCGCAGTACCGACTCGTCCCACTTGAGGTCGTTGAAATCTCTGACGTTGAAATCTCCGACATTACAAACCTAGGGTTCTAATTTGGGGGTTTTGGTGGAGCTTCTAACATAAAAGGGAGGGAATGCATTCCTACAGATGCTTGGTCGTTTTACAGGAGGATACTCACCTAAAAATACGGTTTTGTCCCTCGATTTCACGAAATAATACACAGACTTTGATGGATGGACCATCTTGGTACAAAATAAAAAGTTTAAGGACGTTTGAAATGAAAATTTTAGTTGGTGGACCAAAATGATACAGGGGCAATCAGAGGCGGACCTACTAAGGCGCAAGGAGGTGCAGCAGCGCCTCCCCTCGCCGGAAAAAACCATTGTAGGTGCTTGAAATTGCCCCTTTGCTCAACTGGTGTACAGATTACTTTATTTATTTTACTTTGTCCTTTTACTTTTATTTATTTTTATATTACTCCAGTTACTTAAGTTTACAATGTAAATAAGGAAGTACCCCCCATTTGGATTCAAATAAAAATACTAGAAAATCAAATTCCCACCAAATCAAAATATGAAAATTCGGTTTTAGTGCAAAATACAATTTAGGCTAAAAATGATGGCTCATTAAGTCAATATATACTTCATACAAAATCCCATAAAATCAAGTTTTCTTATTTGATGTGTAAGGAACAAAAGCCGCCAAAAATTATCTTGAGAAAATGATTATTCCGAAAAACCATTCTTCATACTTAGTCAATATTGCACCTCCGCTAAAAAAATTATGGGTCCGCCAGTCGGGGCAATAGTTGGGGGACCATTTAGGTCATTAACCCAATCATAAAACATAATGTTCTCGTTTGGTTTGGTTCGGGGGAAATATCTTCCTAAGGGATGGGAAATGCCATTTTCCATGTTTAGTAATGCTGGGAAAGTAACTAGGAAATACCACTTTATTTCCTTTCTCATGTTTGGTTTGCATATGAATGTAAAACAAAGTTTGTAACTTTTCAATCATATCCATATGCAATCAAATATAAAAAGAATGCATTTAATGTTATATTGTAATTCTAAATTATTAATGGGGGACAAAATGATCATGAAAAATGTGCATTTAATGCTGGCCCATTTTCTCAAAATTTCCCATGGGAATGGAAAATGAAACCCAAGGGGGAAGGAGTGTTATATTTTTCCCCTTATATTCTCATATGCCAGTCAATCATTTCTCATGCTTAGACTTACCAAACATTGGAAAGCAATTAATTTCTCATCCCCAAGCCTCATTTCCCATTAACCAAACACAACCAACGAGTAAACAGTTGTTTTACCCCTCAACTATCACTCTAATATGACTACTTCTCGATTATCTTCTACCAATTTAATACTCGAACTTATGAAAAATAGCAAATTCTACCCTTATCATCAAGTTTTTTCGAATTCCAACCAATTTTCTATCAAAATGCCACACACTTCTCACATGCGCTGTAGTTTTTATAATTACAAATTACAAATTAAATAACAAATAAAAAAGCAAAAGCCCACCCCCCAACCTTAACCAGTCCCGACATCCCCCTCCCATGCACACGCACCCCTTCCCCCCTAGCACTTATACTCGCCGCCACCCTTCCCAACCCCAATATCCCACCAACCTTCTTATCCTCTATATCCCAAGAACCTTCCCAAACTGATATCCCACCAACCTTGAAGAAGTAGAAGAAGGAGTTGTGAGGACAGGAATGATTTCACTAGTCCCACACACATGGAGAGAAGGAATATAATACAATCTTTGAAGGATGTTAATCAATAGGATATGATAACCACACACAAAAGTAGTTGCAATTCCTATTTCATCCCCTTCGCTTGGATCGTAAACGCTTTTCTTACAATAGGTTCCCAGTGCCAAACCCACCACCGCCACAATAATTTTAACTTTCAAATTGGATGAGCAATTCCAGAGCAAGAAAAATATATATATATGATGATGAAATGGATCTCGTGTCTTTTCTTGGACTTTTCTGTTGGATTTTTCATGTAACCCCTCCACACACTTATCCTCAAATCCCTCCTTCCCGCACCCTACATGATCCCTAAAAAGCCCCCCAAATCCTCTTTGTATCAACAACTTCTAAGACTCCAAGATCTTTTGTCTATGCCCCCAATTCAACCATAGAGCGAACCAAAACAAACCCAAGACTAGAATGAGAAGACAATGACCTACAACCACTTGCTTATGAGAAGACTAAACCAGGTTTGTAACTTTGACCAAAAACAAAACTGGGTTCATCATCCACCAAACCTCTTTTTTGGTTTTTCATTTTCACATTTTTTATTTTTTTTCAATTTTCCCCGATATTTTACCTTGTACGATGAAAAAGTCTCCCTTATAGTTGAAAGCAAATTGGATGACATTTGATAAATTTTTCGGTAAGGACGAAATTGGCTATTTTTAATAAATAACTGTCATTTTTCACCGGAACTATTGTAAATTTCCCCCTAAATAATGTTTTCGATAAATTATGGATTTCAACAATATGAAATAGGCCAATTCGGGACTCCTAGTCAATTTTTTGGATGTCTATCTAAATTTTAGTCACGTGACTTGCACATGGTCAGTTTTTTAGAAAAAAAATTATTTAAAAAAAGTTAAAAGAAAAAAGGCAAAAAGTCCCATAGTAAAAGTCATTGGGTTGGATTAATGAACAACTTAAAGTTTGATTTGTTATTCCTTTTCCACGCTTTTCTTGCTGCTTCTCTTTGTGACCGTTACCACCGCTCAAGGTGGAGTCTGCGATGCCGGAGTTTGTCTTCTCCGCCGACGTGGGTGGCTCTATCAAGGAGGGCCCAGTTGCTGGTGAGAAGAGAGCTCGTACTCTAGAGATGATGGATGTTGGTGGAGTGGATTCAGATGACCCTCCTCCCCCTTTGCCTCCAATTTCGATGAGCTTCAAAGATAAAGTCTCTGGGGATTTTGGCATGGCTGAGGATCAACTGGTGATTGGTGATGATGATTTTGTCATCAAGCAAGGGGAGATCCCTTCAATCCAATTTTCTGATAAAGTTAAGAGCTGTCTGTATCGACCATGGCGCACTGCTGTAATTCTTAAGCTCATGGGTCGGCCGTTGTCTTATGCTTTCTTGAGGACTCGTCTTCTTCAGAAATGGGATCTTAAGGGCCCGATGAGCCTAATCAATTTGGAGAATAATTATTTCATTGCTAAGTGCCTGTTAGCAGAAGATATGCGGTATGTTCTCTCGGGTGGTCCTTGGCAAATTGCTGGGCAGTATGTGGTGACCCAACAATGGAAGCCTGGGTTTAATGCCAAAGAGGAAAAAATCACTCATATGACTGCTTGGGTTCGGATTAATGGCTTGAATGTGGAGTATTTTCGCTCTGATGTTATGGAGAAGATTGGGAATCTTATTGGTACCACTGTAAAGGTAGATGCCCATACCATGAGTCAAGCTCGAGGTAAATTTGCTAGAGTCTGTGTTGAAGTTGATTTAGCTAAACCTCTAACCCCTTTCATTGAGGTGGAAGGTCGTTCTTATGGGGTTGTGTATGAGGGAATTCAATTAGTCTGTTTTGAATGTGGGTGTTATGGTCATGGTAGAGACTCTTGCCCTGTTATATTGCAAGCCAAAAAACAGGAGTCCAATTCAGGTCATACTGAGAATATGGAGGTTAATACTTCGGATAAGAGTGATGATCTCAATGTTAATAATCCTGTTACTAAAGATGCTGAGATTCCAGCTAAGATGCATGGGCAGTGGATGTTAATGAAACCAAGAAGTTTTAATAAAAAGAAGGTGGTGAGTGGTTCAGGGAAGGTTTCTGAGTTAGGTAAGTTGAATTCAAAGGAGTCTGGGTCTAAGATTGGTGGTATCTTCTCTGGGTCCAGGTTCAATGTCCTTTCTGAGGATAGTGGAAAGGATGATATGGAGGGGTTTACTCCTGTTAGCACAAGGAGGAATGTGAAGTCTGCCACTCCTTCTGATTTTAGTTTATCTTCTAAGGCTAAATCTTATGGGAAGCAGCCTTCTCATCCTCGTGAATCTTCGCCTTGGGTTTTTAAAAAGCCTTTGAAAGATATCACTAATGCTCCTTTGCCCAAAGTGGGAGGTGTTGTGGTTAAGGGTGGTCCTAATTTGAGGAAGCCTTGGAGGAATAAAGTGGGGATTAAACCTGTTAATGCCCAAGGGTTTGATACTGTGGGGCTGCAAATCAGTGGCTCTGAGGTTCAAGATGACGTTTGTGGGGTCTTTTCCTTCAATGTTTTTGGCTCTCCCTTTGATGATTCTTCTTTGGGAAAGGCTGGTATGGTTAATGGTCATGACCCACCTGATATTAGCCGAATGAAGCTGCATGAAGCTGAGTCTTCTGGTGTGAGTATTGCCTCTGATGATATGGATCAACAAGGGGATTTCACTGATTCTGGTGTGTCTGAAGTTGGGCTGCCTATTGGTATGGCTTGTGAGCATGATGTCTCTGCTATTGAGGCAGAGATATTGCATATTTAGGGTTTTCCCTAAGTTCTTCCTTTCTTCCTTATTTTTTATGATGATTGTGTCTTGGAATGTGAGGGGTGCTGGTAAGGATAGATGTGCTAGTACTATTAAGGATCTTAAGAAGATTTATGCCATTGATATTTTTGCTGTGCTTGAGCCTAGGATTAGTGGGCCTAGGGCTCTCAACGTAGCTAAGACTTTGGGGTTTTCTCATTACCATATTGTGGATGCTGTTGGGTTTTCAGGGGGTGTTTGGCTTTTGTGGAATGGGAGTTCTGTCACTCTTAATGTTATTGCCCACTCTAGCCAATCCATTACTACTCTTGTTTGTTTAGGGACTCAATGGTGGTTGCTCACTGTGGTTTATGCTAATCCTTGTCCTGGGATTCGAGAGTCTCTTTGGCGTTATTTTGATGGTCTTGCTCAAGCTTCTAACCTTCCGTGGCTTGTCCTTGGAGATTTTAATGACATTGCGTGTGCTAAGGAGAAATGTGGTGGTAATTTGGATAATGGAGGTCAGAGTTTCATTGATTGGATTGATCGTAATCATCTTGTTGATTTAGGCTTCTCTGGAGCCAATTTCACTTGGTGTAACAAAAGGAATTCTGAGGGAATTATTTGGAAAAGGCTTGATAGAGGGTTATGTAACATTGAGTGGCGGCTTTTGTTTCCTGAAGCTCATTTATCTCATCTTCCTATGGTTAATTCAGATCATTGCCCTCTTTTGGTGAAGTTATTGTCTAATCATGGCCCAACCAGAGCTTCCTTGCCTTTTCGGTTTCAAGCTATGTGGTTAAGCCATCCTGATTTTTCTGAGTTCATTTCTGATATTTGGAGTTGTAGTGAGGGACATGCTGTTCATAAATCTATTAGTCTTATTCCTTCTCTCCATCATTGGAATAAGCATGTTTTTGGCTGTCTTTTTCAAAAGAAGAAGAGACTTTTAGCTAGGCTTGTGGGTATTCAACGAAAGTTGTGTTTGCAATTCAATCCTTATCTCTGCAAGCTTGAGGTTGAGTTGACTAAAGAGTATAATCTCATTCTTGATCAGGAAGAGATGTTTTGGCTGCAAAAATCTCGTAATACTTGGTTGAGGGAAGGCGATCGAAACACTAAGTTTTTTCATCTTTCTACTGTCATCAGAAGGAGAAGGAATAAATTGGAAGGGTTGAATAATGATGCTGGAGTGTGGGTGACTGAGAAAAATGGTATGAAGCAGATTGCTTGTGATTATTTTCAAGGGTTGTTTAATATTTCTGTTTCGGCTGGTGATTATTCTTTGCTTCCTCAATTGTTTCCTCAGCTTGGTTGTGATGATTTAGCTGGTTTAAGTGCCACTGTCACTGAATTAGAAATTAAACATAGTTTGTTTGCTATTGGAGGTCTTAAAACCCCTGGACCAGATGGTTTCCCTGCTATTTTCTATCAGAACTTTTGGGATCTTTGTTCTAGTGATATCATCTCAGTTGTTAAGGATTGTTTTATAACTGCTTCTCTTCCTGAGCATCTCAATGATACCTTGATTGCTTTGGTTCCTAAGGTTGAGAGGCCTACTTCTATGCCTCAATTAAGGCCTATCAGTCTGTGTAACACTTTGTACAAAGTGGTTTCTAAGATCCTTGTTGCAAGACTTAGACCTCTTATGTCTAAACTTGTTAGTCCCACTCAAGTGAGTTTTGTGCTAGGCAGACATATTACTGATAATATTGTTGTGGCTCAGGAAATGTTGCATAAATTTAAAACTTTGAAAGGGAAAAAAGGGTTTGTTGCTTGGAAAATTGATCTATCCAAGGCTTATGATCGTCTGAGCTAGAATTTTATTAGGGAAGTGCTTTGGGAAGTTGGCATTAGAGGCAGGGTTCTTGAGCTTCTTATGATTTGTATTAGTTCTGTCCAGTATAAAGCTATTCTGAATGGTGAGTTAACTGAGGCCTTTGTTCCTAAATGTGGGATTAGGCAGGGTGATCCTCTTTCCCCTTATATTTTTGTCTTGTGCATGGAGAAACTTTCTCATCTTATTCAGCAAAGAGTTCAGGATAAAATCTGGAAGCCTGTTCAGATTTGTCAAGGGGGCCCTATGGTGTCGCATTTATTCTTTGCCGATGATCTGATCCTTTTTGGTAAAGCTTCTGTTACTCAAGCTATGGTCATGAAGCAGTGCTTAGATGACTTCTGTAATCTTTCTGGTCAAAGGGTTAGTTTTGAGAAATCTGTGATTTGTGTTTCCCCTAATACCTGCTCTGTTTTAGCCCGCCAAGTTGCTTCTATTAGTGGTTCTCCTCTTACTGATTGTCTTGGTAAATATCTTGGAGTTCCTTTGATCCATAAAAGAGTTACGAAGGCTACTTATTTTGAGATCGTTGATAAGGTTCAAAGAAGGTTGTCTGCGTGGAAGAGTCATACTCTTTCTATGGCTGGTAGGATCACTTTGATGCAGTCAGTTACCTCTGCCATTCCCATTTACTCAATGCAAACTGCTCAATTTCCTATCTCTATTTGTGATAAACTTGATCAGTTAAATAGGAATTTCCTTTGGGGCCATACTGCGGACAAGAATAAGGTTCATCTTGTTAACTGGGATACTGTTTGTCAGCCTAAGTCTGTTGGTGGTTTGGGAATCAAGAAATCTGCCTAGATGAATCAAGCTTTATTGGCTAAGACTGGGTGGAGATTGCTTCAGAATGATCAAGGCCTTTGGTCTCAGGTTTTGAATGCTAAGTATTTGAGGCAGTATGATCTTCTTGCTGCTAAGGATCTTCATTTGAGTTGCAGTTCTAGTGTCTGGAGGGGTGTTTTATATGGTGCTAAGCTTCTCCCTAATGGTCTTCAATGGAGGGTAGGTTCTGGTGATAATATTTTGTTTTGGACTGATTCTCGGTTAAGATGTGGTCCTCTGCAAAGTCGTGCCCTTATTGATTTATCTGAAGAAATGCTCCAACTTAATGTAAGTGATTTTTTGGAAGATGGTTGTTGGGATTTGAATTGCTTGCAGGAATGTTTGCCTGATAAGATTGTCCAGATGATTTTATGCATTCATGCTGGTTTTGTTGGGAGTGGTCTGGATAAAAGAATTTGGAAGTGCACTCCAAATGGTGATTTCTCCGTTAAGTCAGCTTATTATACCATCTTTCTTGAAGGGAATGTTCTGCCGTGGCAGTGGGCTTTTCTTTGGAAGCTTAAAATTCCTCCTAAGATTAAAACCTTTCTTTGGCTGTTGTGCCATAAGAAGTTGCTTACCAATTATCAAAGGCAGAAAAGGGGCCTTGCTTCTTGTGCTCCTTGTCCCAGGTGCATGTATCTTGTAGAATCTATTGAGCATTTAGTTAGAGGTTGTTGTTGCTCTATGAATATTTGGAGTGGCTTTGGGTTTAGTGATAAGTTGGTTAACTGCCATGTGGGTGATTTTGATGTTTGGCTTTTGCACAATTTGCAGTCTAAACAAGTTGTTTGTGATAATTTGCCTTGGTCCTTAGTTTTTGCTGTTCGTCTCTGGTTCATCTGGAAGTGGCGTTGTAAAGTTGTTTTTGAGGCTGGGTTTGTTATGCCTTCTGAGCCTCACAAGTTGATTATGCAGTATGCTATGGACTGGTTTACAGCTTGTAAGCCTATGCTTAACTCCCCTAAGAAGTGTGTCGTGCAGGTGCATTGGCATGCTCCTCTTCCTGGTATTTTTAAGCTCAACACTGATGGGAGTCGGAAGTCTGATTCTGGTGCTATTGGGGCAGGTGGCTTGATTAGAAATTCTGCAGGGGATTGGATTACAGGCTTTGCTGTCAATCAAGGTGTTGGTTCTTCTCTTGAGGCTGAGCTTTGGGGTATTTTTTGGGGGCTTCATCTGGCATGGGATATTGGTTGCAGTTATGTTGAGGTGGAATGTGATGCTAGCTCTGTGGTGTCTCTTCTTGATGGTCCCATTGCTTCCACTCATCCTCTTTTTAGCTTGATAAATTGTTGTAAGTTGAAGATGCAGCAGGATTGGTTTTGTTCTCTCACTCATGTGTTTCGTGAGCAAAACTCTGTTGCTGATGTTTTGGCTCACATGAGTCATGATTTGGCTCCTGGCTTTCATCGATTTGACCTGGTGCCTCCTTGTGTTTGTATTAGCCTTGTTGCTGATGTTTGCAGCTTGGCTAGGCCTAGAGTTGTTGTTGTTTAGTCTTTTTGTTCTGGCCTTCTTGGCCCCATTTCACCAAAAAAAAAAAAAGTCATTGGGTTGGGACTTTGACCTTATCTCCTAGTAGGACGTTGTCTACACAGAAGAACATAACTGGTCACCCAAGAGGCACTAGTGTTGTATCGCCCATAGTATGAAATATCGATGATAATTCGATTTTTTCGAATCATGGATATTTCGGAACATATCCATGTACATGTCGTATAAATATCGACAATATCGACGATAATATCGGAAAATATCGATGTCGATAATTTCGCTCACACTTCAGCAATATTTTGTCAAAATATCGGTGTAATATCACTAAAATATTGATGTAAAGGAAAGAAAAAAAAAAAGAAATTAAAAAAAAAAGGAAAAAAGGGGAGAAAAAACACACAAAGGGGATTTGAATCCCTCCCATTTTACTCCCCCAACACCTTAACCACCATATTACTTATGTTTTTGTGATAATATTCTAAAATATTTATATTTATATGGGTGGCATGTTAACAATTACATGCAAAACTATTTTGAGGATTTATCATTTGATGACTACTCTTCACAATACACTTACTCTACACATAGAGATGATGAAGATAGTGAAAAATTTGAACCTCATAGGAACTCTATGTGGTACTAAGTCACTCATGTATCTTACAATGCAATGTATAAAGTGTAAAATGTTATAGTAAATCATTATATATAAATGATTATGGTGTGTTTAATCTTTTTTCATTAATTACTACATATTTTCTACACTCACAGTGTTTGCCAGCTCGCTGTATAATTAACTTAAATCAGTTAAATCCATCATGCAATGCATTTCCTTCTAATTTTTTTTGTGATAAACTAATAGATAATTGACTAAATAAACATTCTCCAAAGTTTCAATAAAAATTTCCAAGTTTTTCTTACAATTTCCATAGTTTTTATTCAATTTTTATCGATATCGATAATATCCCGATATTTCCATCGAAATTTCCATGTTTTTGAACTACCGATATTTCCGATATCATCGATATTTTAGACCTTGGTATCGCCCAAGCCCTCCCAAGTTCAAGTCCCCCTCGCTTGTACAAAAGAAAAATCATATTAGGTTTTTTTTTTTTTGGTCAAACGGTAGGGAGATTTCATATATAAATTATCCCATGAGGGCACTACAAATTAGGGCTGGGCATTCAAACCGATAACCCCGTCAAACCAAACCGATGGTTTGGGTTGGTTTGGTTTTTTTTCAAACTTTTTTTGGTCATCGGTTTGAATCCAAACCAAACCGAAATATATGGTTCGGATTACAGTTTGCAAAATTCAAAACCACAGTTTAACCAAACCAAACCGATGGTATTAAAAAAATATTATATATAATATTATTACAAGAAATATATATATATAATACATAGTTTTAAATTATTTTTTTTCCTTCTTCTTCTTCTTCTCCATCTCTCCCTCTCTTTTTTTCTTCTTCTCCTCTCCATCTCTCCCTCTCTCCATCACTTTTATTTCTTCTATCTCTCTCTCTCTAAGAAAGCCAAAAAACCCAAACCGAACCAAACCAACCCACTAAATCCGGTTAACCGAAGTGGTCGGTTTTCATCAACTATGGTTTGGTTTCGGTTTCCAAAATAGCCAAACCGAGGCCTACAGTTCGATGTTCGGGTTGAGCCCCAAACATAACCAACCCAAACCGAGCCCACCCCTACTACAAATACAAGGGCCACTACAACTACCCACAAATGAGTTAAGGGGTTACAACCAATGCAAATGGATCCATTGGCAACATCAAACTCATACAATATACCTTCACTCAAAGCCACACAAAGTTAAAGACAATCCGCCATAAACGTCTGTCTAGAAAAAGCCAAGTATAGCACCCACAATGCAAACTACAAACGCAATCCTGCTTATTCAATACCAAATAACTCACGCCCTAGCAAAGGCAATCCAAGCCCACAACTAAGGCCTGGAAGAAGGCAGACTAGCAAAAAAAAGACAAAAGAACAACCCATCCATCGTCGCTTCAGTTTGGACATGGTTGGGTTTGGGGAAGATAGGAATGAGGTTGGGGGTTTATATTTAGAGGAATGGGTGGCTTAGATTGATGTGGAAGGATGGTCATCTCTCCCTGCCTCTTTCTTTTTCTGATCTTCTAGCTTATTGGTTGGGTTTGATTGATTTTTCATGTTTGGGAAGATGATCACCTTATTAGTTGGGGAAGATGATGGCTGGTCGGGGATGAGGATGGATGTTGATGAGGATGTAGGGTTTTACTCTTACATTTGAAGGCAACATTAGTGGGACCAAATGACCGAATAATAAAGAGTATGTGGACCATTTGAACGGATAATTTAGTTGAGAGACTAAAATGAAAATTGTGTATAAAATCCCAACCCTAGTTGCTGGGATTCTTATCTTTTTCTTTTTCTTTTTTTATATTCTAATATTAACTTAAATCAACGATATATATTAAATCTAAGCTATTTTAACGGTAAAAAAAAAAGATCAAACGGTTGAAATTTAAATCCA
Organism: Prunus kanzakura; assembly: GCA_020521455.1. Classification (NCBI taxonomy): domain Eukaryota; kingdom Viridiplantae; phylum Streptophyta; class Magnoliopsida; order Rosales; family Rosaceae; genus Prunus; species Prunus kanzakura. Next base: position 59,433 of record BPUM01001110.1, on the reverse strand, counting down.
AAAATCAAAATAATATTTTAACTTAATCTAAATTAGATCCAACCCCAAAACTCACCCCAAACTCTATAAATACCCACTCATTTCTCAAATAATGTACCAAAAACATTATATTTGTAGAATTTCAATTTTTTTAGGTTAAATTGTTCAAAAAATTAAATATGAAGTTATTTAAAAGGATTAAATGAAGAAAAGTTATCCATAAAAAAAATAGACTTAAACTATTCTTAAACAATTTAATAAAGTTACGGACTTCAAAATTTGAGTCCGAAGGGTTGGGAGAAAAAACTATTTGAGTCCGAATAAAACCCAAATAGTTACTTTTTGGAGGGGGGAAATTTTAGTTTAGCCCCTCATAGATTGGAGAAGGCCTTAGAAAACAAATAAATAGAAGGGACACCCAAAAACCGTGGGCTTTTTTTTGTTTTTCGGATTTTGGTCTACAAAAACCGTGGGCTTTCGTGGGCGCCTGGTTATTAAATGTGATAACAGGAGCACAAGAAGAAAGAAAAGGGGACTTTTTTGTGTTGTGTGATTGGAAGATTTCATCTTGGACTTTATATGAGTAGCTGGAGTTTGTTGTTGTGGATAAGGATATCTGCTTGCTTGGTGTCTTGTGACAAATAATGGATTGATTAACCTTATCCTATGCCTACCATAGGACGTACCAATGATACCCTACCAGAAACAAAGAAAGAAAAATTGAAAGCTGTATTTTATTGGGGTATTTAGGTAAATCCGTCAAGGGCCCACGTATTGGAGTAGGGAGCAGAGCACTCAGGTATAATTAATAGGCCCACGGCAATTGGCATTGTTTGTTTGTTTGTTTGGTTGCTGTAGGTAGGAGGACGCGTAGAAGAAGTGAAGATTGAAGGATCAATCAGATCAGCAAATCAGCAGATGGCTTGTTTATCAGGAGGATCGGGTGGGATGTGTTTGTCTGAAACTTATTTGAAGAAGAAGATTAATGATTTATCATCGCCTTCTTCTTCCTCTTTGTGCCTGAGATCGGGCAATAATAATAAGAATAGGATGATAAAATGTGAGACGAAAAGTGGTGGGGTGCAGGGGAGGTTCAAAGGGACGCAGAGGAGGGAGAAGCAACTGGCGGAGATGATAGAGAAGAAAGTGATGGAAGCAAAGCAAGTGTGCGAGGGAGATCCCATCGCCGACGAGTGTAAAGTCGCCTGGGACGAGGTGGAGGAGGTCAGCCAAGCCAAGGCCGATCTCAGGCTCAAATTGGAGGCCAACAAAGATCCTCTCGAGTCCTTCTGTGAAGACAACCCTGAAACCGACGAGTGCCGCATCTACGAAGATTAAAATTGTTTAATTAATTAGCATGTTGAATTCCCGATCATCATCCACCTTTGTATTGTATTGTATTAATTTCTAGGCCGTCTAGCTAGTATGTGTTTATGTAAGCGTTTTCCTTTGTATGCGTAATGCCCAAATATCCTAATTAGAAATCTGTATGCTATGTTTGGTTGGTATCCTTGTCTACGATGCCCATCATTTTGTACATGGATGGATAATGGATTGATGTTACATTACTACATGGATTCAGTTCACTAACAAGTACTGCTCATCCTTTGTTTTACTCATTAATCTAATTTACGGCAACAGTGGTGGCGGATCCAGGAATATTTCTTGGCGGGTGAAATTTGATTAAGCTTTCAAACTATTTTTTACATGAGCTTCTGATGCTAAAACTAAAAGCACTATGCTAAAGCTAGATGCAGTAATTATATTAGCCTTGATAAAAGCTTTTATACAACCAAATTGCATAACGCAACATGTTAATAGTGGAACATGTGGTGTGGGCAGCAATATGCCAATACTTGAATATTGGGGGATGTAATCTGTTAGGTTTGCCCTTGTCTCAGCCTCCTCCTTTGAGACATTTAGTTGAACAACTTGCAAGCTTTGTTCCATTTTTCAAGAAAATAAAAAGGACTTAAATTTGAGTGTAAGGGACGGACACACTCCTTTGATCAACTAACATTGTAAACCACATATCCTACTCGTATAAGTAGCCTAGGCTAGTGTCTAGCCACGAGGCGTATAACCCTCGGGGGTAGACCTGCACACGTAGAACAAGATCATAACAAGAGCTAACTGGGGCTAATGCAATTGAGCCCTCTCCGATGGCTAAGTCAGGAACTATCTTATATTGGAGATCAAATAGATATAGGGTTTTCACAATGAGAATATTTATTACCTTCGTCCAGAGATAGGTGAAGGGTATTTATAGGGGGGAGAAGGAGAGATCAAGATCTTTCTGGGAGAGATTTCCTCCCCTATCTCCCATTGCCTGAGTTACATTTAATGCCTTGCTTGTTATCACCATGCTACTTGACAGGGGTGGCGAAGTGATAGGTAAATTAGGATGGGAGGGATACATAAATGATCCCTTTCCATCACCAGCCTGTCTATCCGGAGATCGATAGGCAAGGCGACACCTGGCCAAGGATGGGACGCGCATTAACTGATCCTCCTTGCTTGTCAGGTTGCTCATCCCAAGAGCAGAGTGATCAGCTCAGCGAGGGTCTGGTCAGGTCTAGTCTGCTAGTCATCTAAGTACCCCTGGTAGGATAGAGCGCTCTGATGATCGGGTAGGACTCCAAACATCCAAGCACCGGTCCGATCTATGGTCGGTCCTTTTCCGACCTATCGGTATAAAGGTGACTTGGTCTATCGCAACCACGTGGTGTCCTTTGATGGGCTTGGCTCATACAGATCGTAAGTATGAGCTATCAACAAACCTCATCACGTTTGCAAAATTTGATGGATTTAAATAGGCATGTAAGAGGGAGGGATTGAAATCTGTCCAAGTCAAGTCTTGCAAAATCAAACAAAACCGAAGAAAAATGCTCTTCCATTTCCACCACCCACATAACATAACTTATATTTTGATAAAAATAAAGAGTGCTGCTAAACGAACCCTAAAATTAACTGAGTACACCCTACGATCTAAGTACACCCTAGTGTTTAAATTAAAATGTAAAATTAACTAAGTACACCCTATTTAACTACCAAAAATACCCATGGTACACCCTCTTTAATTTTTAACTAAGTACACCCTATTTAAAATAAACAAACAAACAAAGTAAAATAATAATAAAATAATATTTTAACAAAACTCTCTCTCTCTCTCTCTCTCTCTCTCTCTCCTGCTTCTTCTTCTTCTTCTTCTTCTTTTATCTCTCTCCTGTGCGACCACCACCACCTGGTTTGTGTTATTGATTGTTTAAGTTTTATGCATACAAAAATCAACTGAGATCAATACACTTCTCCTGGATTCCGAGTTGTATGTTAAAAATTAAGTCAATTTGTTTGAAGGCATGGGTTCAAAAGCTCAAGCAATAACGAAGATTTTAATTCTTAATTAAATATATTGTCTTCAATCTTTCGAGAGAGGTGTGGGTTTTCAATCTAATTTAGGGAGATTTGGTAGTTTGGGAATTTGGGGACAGCATATCTCAACTCGTCTCAGAGTTTGGTGGCTCGGGAAGGAGAGAGAGCTTTTTTTCTCTTCTTAAAATTTTATTTTATTTTTTGGTTTTAAATACTTTAAAAGATTAAAATTAAAGAGTTGGCCATAGTTATAACAATGGACATGCGTCAAGTCTTAAGGATGATGTACATATTGGGGTACACAATTCAATATATCCTTTTTGGTCATTTTATATTAGGATAAATTAGTAATTCAATAAATAGTTTGATAGTAGGGTGTACTCAGTTAATTTTAGGGTTCGTTTAGCAGCACTCAAAATAAAACATAACATAACTTATAAACTTAACTCCAACGACTAGAATGACAGCATGGCGCTGCTTCAGCCACGAGTCGTGGCTTCGCCTTGTTCAGTTTCCTCTTTCATTCATCATCCTCACTCTCTGGCTCTAAAATCCTCCACCAACCTCACATTTACTAAGCCTCGTTCTTCTGTTTGCAAAGCTTCATGGCAAGAGGTCCGCTCCGCTCTCCCTTTCTGTTATCAGTACCAATTTTTTTTTATAATTCTTTTTCTTAATTAACGTTGCATATATTTATTGGTGTGAAGCTTGTGGGAGTTGTGGTGTTCTCGGCGATTCCATTCACGGCTGTGAAAGCCATAGCCAACAGCGCAGTCGGAGAGTCGCTGCAGAGGCGATTGGAGGAAAGGAAGAAAGTTGCAGTTGAGAATTCTTCCAGGTTTAGGGCCTTGGCCGAAAAGGCTCGAAAACAGAGGTAATTTTCGGGTAAGCCATTCTCTATTTCTCTACTGTAATTATAGATAAAATTATCATCACCAGAGACAGTTGTTGGATCCCAATTTGCACTTGTAATAGTAGGACATGCCCATCCATCCTTCTGTGTAGTGTAGTGTAGTGTAGGTATAGCCAATGTCATATAAAAGAGTGTTTACACTTGGAAAGATGAAATCTTTCGTTGCATAAGTAGATATTGAGCCTATTTTTTGTGGATATTTCTATCTAAGAATTGGTCATAACCGCCACTACCTAATCATTTTCTGTATGTCATTTGCTCAGGTCTCATAAAAATATGTCATCATATGGAAAACTAACCATTTGCTGTTTTCATTGAGGACCTTGTTTTGGGGACTAACAACTGTGCTAACTACTAACCGTATATTGACCAAAACAAAAACGTAGTGGTTTTAGAAATCAATTTTTTATTATTATTAATATAATTCGCGAGCTTATGTCAAATTAGAAGATCAGTGTAGAATTCGTATCTTATTGTAAACACTGATTCACCATATGGTATATTTTCTGTTTCACAGCTTGTGGTATGGAGAAGAGCGTCCCCGCTGGCTTGGTCCAATTCCTTATGATTATCCTGCATATCTGACTGGAGAACTACCTGGGGATTATGGTTTTGATGTTGTAGGTCTGAGCAGGGATCCTGTGGCTTTCCAAAAATATTTTAAGTAAGTCAGAGTTACTTGGGTCCCTTTATGACACAGGAAATCATCTTGATTATAATCTTCTCACTGAATATCTGTTTCAATTTTACTCCAGAATCCCATATGATTTTAACTGTTATGCTAATTTTCACAATTTTGAACTTTGGAATAGAATTAGGGTGACAAATCTTGTGCGTTGATTTAGGCTTTGGTAACCATAGTGTTATAAGATACATCCTTTCAACTTTCCCGAATCACAATGTTGTATAGATCTTGTCTAATTTCGTATTACTCTGGAGGGTTAAGTGTCCAGTTCTGCAATGATTCATCTAAAGGAAGACTATTTTCAAAGTGTTTTACTATGCTAACTATGACATTGGTTGTAAATGGCTTTAAATAAATATGTAATTTACCCTGCAGCTTCGAAATACTCCATGCTCGTTGGGCCATGCTAGCAGCCCTTGGTGCCTTGATTCCTGAAATTTTGGACCTCTTAGGAGCCTTTCACTTTGTTGAACCTGTATGGTGGCGAGTTGGCTATTCAAAACTTAAGGTTAGTATTTTCTGCGTTGGACTAACCTTTTTATTGATCAATTTTCTTGGTAAGTATTATTTGGGCTGGCTGTATCATCCCTTTTCTTGTATAATCTAATCATAGGCCACGGCATAGGTTTGCTCAAGAAAATGGAGGCCAGCTTGAGCCTACTGAACCTTGATTTTTCTAGGGATGATGACTATATCTAGCGGAAATGATAGGTGTATAAAATATAAATAAATAAATAAAAACTTATGCCAATTTGGTCCAAATTCATGGATAATCAAATAGAGAGTCATTTATGGTGGAGATAGTTTCCAAATCATTTTCAACTGCTAAAACTTTGGTAGCTTAGTCACAATATGTTTTAGGTTATCAGTTTTCCGGTTTCTGTTTCATCCTACCATGGCGTAGACATAATGTCACAAGTTTGTTAGGTTTGTGAGTCCCTACCTTTTTCAGAGATTTATGGTTTAAATAGTGTTTCCTTTGTCTCCAAGCCATGATTTTGTCTTTTGCAAACTGTTTGTAACTTATTTGTCAGTGTAAGATCCTTACAACAGATGGTCAAATGTTTGTGGTAAGGCTCACATGCAGGTATTGTTAAAAGTTGGCATAGAAATGATAGGGTAGGTCCTTACCAGGCTTGTGATATATCTTGGCATAATTTGCAAGTAGATTGCGGTGGGTTAAGTTTCTCCCTGAAGTGAATAACAGCTGAAAATTCTCAACTATTTCCGATCCATTATTGCTAGGGGATAATTGTTCCTGTATAGCCCTGATTTGACTGTCATCTGTCCAACGAGTTTAAATAAACCTCTTATCTAATTTGGTATGAACATATGCGAGGTGAACAGTTTATATTAACTTTATTTTCCTTTTGGCTTATCAATGTTCACCAGGGAGATACACTGGACTACCTAGGCATCCCGGGACTGCACGTAGCTGGAAGCCAAGGAGTGATTGTTATAGCCATATGCCAAGCCCTCCTGATGGTAATGAAATTTTAAAGCCCCCGTCGTGTCTTACATATTCATGGACTGTACCATATGCCCCTAGAAAGATTTTCAGATTCCATCATTTTAACCAGGTGTTTCCAAGTATGCTTAGTTGATGTTAGTTTGTCTGGAATGGGGCTCTTGAGGCTCATTCAAGAGCCTGAAAAAACTTATTCTCAAGGATATTGTTCATTCATTTCTGTGATAGAATTTAGCACGCATAATGTTGGAAATGGAAATTGTTTCCTTGCATAGTCCAGAAAAATTCATTGTCCCACAGGGGAGATTGTCTTTACAGCATAGTCCGGAAGAGTTCATTTTCATACTTTGTTGATCACATTTACATGCAAAGATTGTGTGTGCATGCATCTCTGCATTTATGACAACCACACCATTCCAAAATTGAAACATTCATGGTGCTAAATGGGTAATCTGATAAAAAGGATGAATTATTAACTAGCTTAATTATCTGAGGTTTTAGGTTCTAAAACCTTTTTCGACTGGCCAAAAGATATAGCTCTGCTTTACAGATTTGCTTCTCATATTTCTGATTGAAGCATGGCTTTCGCAACTCAAAATGTGGACGTGTTTTTTATTTTTTTCAAACATTTGATGGTGACTAGGTTGGACCAGAATATGCAAGATATTGTGGGATTGAAGCATTAGAGCCTCTGGGAATTTACCTTCCAGGTGATGTTAATTACCCAGGAGGAGAGCTTTTTGATCCCTTGAACCTCTCCCGGGACCCTGTAGCTTTTGAAGAGCTGAAGGTGAAAGAGATCAAAAATGGGCGGCTAGCGATGGTAGCCTGGTTAGGCTTCTACAGTCAAGCAGCATTGACAGGTAAAGGTCCTGTACAGAACCTCCTTGAACACATTTCTGATCCCCTACACAACAACGTGCTTTCAGCACTCAAATTTATGTAATCCTCTTTGGCTTGTATTATTATGTAAATGCTATAAACAACTTTGCAAGTCCAAACGACTGTCGAAAACACAGCAATAGTTTCTGTTGTATAGTCAATAATTAGTAAATTCATCCCATATCACTGGCATTATTAGATGGTATGAAGTTAATTATCGAAAAGCTTATCTTAGAAGAAGATGCAACAGGATTATTACTGGTGGAGTGAGGTTTTGCAGGCCCACCATAATATGTCCTGAGCCAAGGCCCATGGAGTTGTAGACAAGCACTTTGTTCAGATTTTTTATACGAAGCCCGAACCAACTTCTATTGGGCCCAATGTAATGTATAATGTTAAGATCCAATGTTCTGTACAGCAGGGAAGAAGAGCTTAAGCTTGGCCAAGTTGAGGGAAAAGGAAGGCAAGCTTATTGTTTAGGGTTACTTGTAGCTCAAGTATTTAAGAGCATTTACTCATGCACCGAGATTCTAAGTTCGGTTCCTCATTCTCCAATGATAGCAAAGTTGGGCTATTTACAACAAAAGCAAAATACTCTATGCAAATCTTTTGTATACACTAGTCATCTTCTTCTCTGTCTTCATAATTTTCAGTTATTAGTAATTACATTACATTACATGTGGTTTCATGTGGGAAGCAAGCTTTGGTCGGTGGGTTGCTTGCTTCTGCTATTTTCCTTCTGAAACCTAATTTTGTTTTTCCAGCTGTTAATTATCATGCAAATGGGTTTGCGTGCTAGCTTCTATATTTTTTGTTTTGTTTTTATATTGGTATTAGTATAGATATAGAATAGACTACGCTATATGATAGTCTGAGTAAGTAATAGAGTATTACCCGACTGACGCGGTTACCTATCTTTCACTCTACGATTCCCAATTTCTGTTTCTTATTGTTTGCTATCCTTCTCTCGCGTTTGAGATTGCATGCTACGCGTACGCATTCATTCCCCCATCAATTCTTTTTCTTCTTTTTTGGTTTTATCGAAACATTCTCATCAATTAATTAGCAATTAGCATTGTCAACGGGTCTAATCCAATGAAAAAAATGTCTTAACTTGCATATTAGCGGTCTCAAGTTTAATTCCTGTGGCACCTTGACAATGTGTGTTTGAGAAAACACCCCTACCCCTTTCTAATTTTGACAACCCAAAAAGCAAAAGACGAGAGAGTCTTTATGCATTAAGCAAGGGATAGAAGGGATTGAGATTTGATTGCAAATAGAATTCCCCCCTCACCCAAATAATTTGATTTTGATGTTGATTTTGATTTTTTTGGTAGAACCCGTGAGTTTGTATTTATCCTTTTAGATAATGGCTTTTTATCACAAATGGTCCCAGAGGTTTGCCAAATTATCACCTTTGGTCCTTTATTTTTTTTCTAACATTATTGGTCCCTTATGTTACACCTCACACATCAATTTGGTCTCACTGTCACATTCCGTCAAAATTTTCCGTTAGATTGTTGATGTGGATTAAACAATGTTTTAAATATTTTGGGTTTTATCACAAATTGTTCTTGAGGTTTGCGAAATTATCACCTTTGGTCCTTTATATTTTTTTTGTTGACATTATTGGTCCTTATGTTACACCTCACACATCAATTTGATCTCACTGTGAGATTTCATTAATTTTTTTTGTTAAATTGCTAACATGACACATATGTGGTGCACACATAGCCAATGAGAAAATGTCAAGTGGATCTAAATGAAGAAATATTTTTTTAAAAATAGTTTAACATTTAAAATCTTTTCAAAAAAGAGAGAGAAATTTCAGAACATACATTTTTTTATTCAAATCCACTTGGCATGTAATTAATGGATATGTAGGCTCCACAGACACGTCGCGTCAAATCTGTTAGGGTTTTTCAACACTAAACCCTTTAAAAAATGAGAGCATTTTTGCTCACCACTTTAACCATAGGTGTACCCTCACCACCATCCTCAATGCTTGACACGTGTCCATAGGTATAATCATGATTCCATAAATACAAAGCAAAAGTTAACTATGGTTATGTCTATGGACACGTGTCAAGCATTGAGGATGGTGGTGAGGGTACACCTATGGTTAAAGTGGTGAGCAAAAATGCACCCTTAAAAAATAGTTTAACATTTAAAATATTTTTAAAAGAGAGAAAATTTTCAAAACATAAATTTTTTTATTCAAATCCGCTTGGCATGTTATTATTGCACATGTATGCTCCACATACATATCATGTCAAATATGTTAGGTTCTGTTGAAATTTTCATCAATTAAACTGAAATTTCAACATAATATAATGAATTTGACGTGACATGTATATGGAGCCTACATGTCCAATAATAACATGTCAAGTGGATTTGAATAAAAAAAAAATATATGTTTAAATTTTCTCTTTTTTTTATTAAATTTTTTTCTAAAAGATTTTAAATGTTAAACTATTTATAAAAAATATAAAGGACCAATAATGTCAGAAAAAAAAATATAAAGGACTAAAGGTGATAATTTCGTAAACCTCAATGACCATTTGTGATAAAACCCAAAATGTTTAAAATATTATTTAATCCACGTGGCGTCCATGTCAACAATCTAACAGAAAATTTTGACGGAACCTAACAGCGGGACCAAATTAATGTGTGAGGTGTAACATAAGGGACTAATAATGTAAGGAAAAAAAATACATAAATGACCAAAGGTGATAATGTGACAACCTCAAGGACCATTTGTGATTAAAAAAAAAACTCTTAGATAATTAAATAGTTGATTTGTTTGTTTGTAAGGTAACTAAATGAATCAAGATTAAAGTTACGTGCTCAATGAGTCAATGTCTATATTAAAGGAGCTACATTATGACCCCACATATCGTGAACGTCGGATCGGCCAATGCCAGATGCCAAATGCCAATATAAAATATCTTACCAAAAGGTTCCCTAAAGTTGGGTGGTTTCTCTTCGTTCCTTGAAAAGTTGCTCGGGAGTCTGTAGTTTTTGCTCCTGTTGTGTTTTGGCTGTATAGCTGTTTTTTAGCCTGGGCTGATTGTGTGGCAGTTGGTTTGGTTTGTCCTTTTCCCGTTCTATGAAAGTGTGTTTCGACCCAAAAAAAAAAAATATAAGAAAGGTTCCCTAAGCCCCTCCCATGGATTGGAATTTTTAGATGGATCGTGGGCGTTGGATATAACTTATAAGGATGAGCACACTTGCTTAGGAATGGACGATTAAGCAACCCCTTCTTTTAAAAAGACAAAAGTCTGCCTCATCTGTACTATGTCGCATCCATTGGCTCCTTCCTTGAGTTGAAATTATACCCTTTTCTTTTCTTTTTCTCTCTTGCGACCGACATTCTAGGTTTGATTCCTCCACCTTCAATATCGCTTTATCAAAAAAATAAATACATCTATATTTCTTCCCTTTAAGCTCCTCATGTGTGGAAAGGAAATTAGGTGTAAACACCGGGGCATGCATTTCCCTCCAGAAAAAAAACCTCACGTTATAATTGGTCTCCTATCAACAAAGCATGAAGTTGGCCTGACGTATGTGCACAAATAATATAAATGAATGAAATAGTGACAGATGGCAGGGTGTTACACTGACACCTACGTTTTAGGTCAAAAATCGAATGGTCCATATCCAATCATAATGCTTTTTTAAAAAAGTCAGCCTCTTAAAGTGAACACTAAATAACTATAGGACATGCTTGCATTTGGGTCCATTTTCTGAATCAATCACGCGCTAGCTGTGCCTGTGCCTGTGCCCATCATCAAACAAATAAGTTTTCAAGCCAAAAAAAGATCAAGTCGTTCCGATGATGACCACAAGGAACAAGTGCTTGCTCATGCGTCAAAAATCACCTTTTCTTTTAGGTTTTTTCAGAGCCTTAGAAGGTGTGTATTTGAAAATTTCGTTTATGTTTTTTTTTCAATACCAAAAAAGAAAAAGAAAAACGCCCTTAAGACAAATAGTATGATTTACAACCAAAATAAATCATATACATAAATAAAGAAGAGGTCGGCCCTGGCATGGTGCAAGTGGGGCCACTGCACAGGGTCTCAAATTTTTTAGGGCTCCCGAAATATTTTTGCTTTATAGTATTAATATTGTAAAAAGGATATATATTCCAGCGACTTCGACACAAAAGTTCCTAGCGCATATTCCTTGGTACAAGGTCCAAATTCGAGTCTCAGTGATGTCATTGTATTTTTATTTTTATTCTTTTTCCATTATAACAACAAAAATTAAATTAGTAAAAGTATTTTCTTAAACTCAAAACCAAACAAATATTGTTTTATGACATTATGTCATGGCAATTTTTTTTCAGTATTTTTATATTAAGTTATATGAGGGCTCTAGTTTAAATTTTGTACAAGATCGTCTAAATCTCAAGACTAGACCTAGCCAGGGTGACGCGTGAATAACAAATAGTTCATAGATGAATATTCAAAGATGCCTGTCTATGTTGCCTTTTAACACATGATTGAATGTCGTCCTCGGCATTATTAGGGCATGGTATTGAGAATGAGGTGGTCTCATATAGAAACATAAGAAAAGAAAAGAGTATGTGGGTTTTAGTTGGGGGTAGTTTTTCTCACACACACATTGTTATGGTGTCATAAAAATTCGAACTTGAGACCACTAATTTACAAGTTAAAGTCATTTTTCATTGAATTTGACCCGTTGGCCAGTAATATACCTGAATGAGGTCAACGAAAACGCTATCGCGCTGTCAGATGTTAGTCCACATATCTACTATATTTTTCCTGTATGTTAGGCGGCAATAGCAACAATTAGCTTGCTGGCAACTTGGCCAGGCAGATATGTGGCTAAGAGCAGTGTTAGACTAATTCAACCTTTGTCTTTCTATATATATATATATATATATATCACATTTTGCCAAAACTAGACTTGGTTTTTTCTTCTTTCTGGGTAAATATAAAACCCACTTGATCGATCAACTTGGTCTTAATTAATGAAAATAATTTAATTATTAGTTAGTGAGTGTAATAAATGGAATATGAGAAACCATCGTATAATGCCAGTTTAATTATGAGTACTACTGGCTAATCACCCTGGTCTTCCATCCCTGCTGTCTGTTAAACAGTAAGCCACATGCATGCATGCTCTAATTCAAAACTTAAATATTTTTTAATTATATATGTATATTCTCATATCATCATTTGTATGCATATGCAATGTTACAATACGCGAACACCGACAACGTAGAAAGCAATAATATATATGTTTCTTTTTTTTTATATATATATAAAATGGTATTTTGCTTACACTATACGGTAAACTGAACTCTACATCAATTGCATTCTTGCTCTGCCATTGACTTGAGTCTCGAGGGCTTTTCACCACCACCATACACATCGGAGAGCACATCGATCTTTGTAAGTCGTTTTTGTAATGCTTGCCATAACAATCATAGAATAATACTAGAAAGACTACATTTTGTACAACCTTTCCTGAGGAAGTAATTGCTCCAAATCTTTACTGAGAAAGTAATTGCTCCAAACCATTACACTAGTAGGTACTTTGTGCTAAAATATGAAACCTAATATGAGAATATTTGTTTGTGGGAATTTTCTGTGTAAATACCATGAGGTGTCCCCACACTCAAAGGGTGAGATTAATCTCCGTTTAGAGTTCGGCTTGCCCCTGGCCACAAAGTACTTCCAACAGATTTCGAACCCCTACCATTAAGGTACCAAGTAACTTGTCAACTGGAGATTCTAATTTACCAACCGCATCACACCTTATGGTTATTTTTGAACAACATTTAAATATAACATAATGTGCCAAGTGTACTTATTGTATATATTCAATTGGCACGGCAAGACCTGAATTTAAATAATAATAATAATAAATTAAAACAAAAAACATATAGACTTGTGGAGACATGAATTGGCAAGACCTGAAACTGTCAAAAGATTAACTACGCAGGAACACACACAGCACAGAACCGCTCCAGCCTTATTACTGGTGACGAAGAGACTTGAGTGGTGAATTATAAAAAGAAACACAGTTCCCTTATCTTTTCCGAAAAACAAAAAAAAGTTTTATCTTTTTGGGAACAAAAATATGATCCTTATCCACATGTCAAACCAGAAAAAAACAGAGAAGCCCCCGGTGCCTCCTCTTTTGACATTTCATATTTGAGTTGGGCCCAGACTTTTCCCTCTTTTATGTTTTCACGCGTTTGTGCCTTTGATTTTTGGTCCCACCATATCGCTTGGATTTTGGGGTCTCATTAAATTAAAATAAGTATTAAGTATTGGTGAGATTTGCCTGCCCATATGCTCCTTGTTTCTAGAATCAAGTCTTTCATATACAGTGAATGAATGAACATAAAACAATTGACAGCCGACGAAGAAAATCTTATCTTATTCATACCATGAATCATGATTGACGAGCTATTTGCCATCTTCTTCTTTTTTTATGTAACCACACCAGGAAATTACAAAAAACCATTCTCTTCCAACTTTATGTCGGAAAAAACAAACAAATTTTAAGCTATAAACAGCCGAATGATTGTTATTTTGTACTATTTGGTATACCATTGTGCGACTAACTATTCAACCTAACTTCTCCCCAAAAATTATATTTTAAAGAAAATGCTAGAGGTATCAACTTTGGGCACCAACTCTCTAATAGAGCGTGGGATCCGTTGTATTGACGGGCACCACCCTTTTCTTTTTGAGTTGACATTAGATATAGATAATGAAAAATTATATTCAATTAATTTCGCACTGAATAAAAGCCTACCCTTTGGATTTTCGAATCTCTTCAATCTACAAACAGAAAGCATAATTTAGGTTGGGATAGAAGAAGAGGAATAAGAAAGATTCATAACATGTAGGAGTGGAAGGGGTGCAGTAGCACTTCCAGCCCCTGCCTAGAATGGTAATACCAGACTCGCACGTGGTTTGGAAAACTGCTGAAGTTAGGCTCAAACCAAAACTCCCTACATAATGTAATACTATTTACTTTACATTATATTTAGGAATTAATTAATTATATTTAAGGTATCCTACTCAAAAACTATGATTCTTTTTTAAAAGATAATTTTTCAAATAGTTATTTGAAGATCTAAAAGATTGTTTGGTATTAACTAAACTATTTTTAAAATCTAAAAAAATTTAAAATTAAAATCAGTTAGATTCTCAAATTGAAATTAACAAAAGATAAGGAAAAATATGTGTGGTTTCAATGAAAATCATAGAAACCTAAAACATGAAAAAAGATTTTGGGTGGGGTCGGGTCGTACTAGGGAGGTAGTGGACAAAGGAGACCTTCATGGAGTTGCAAATGACGTCCACCCAGAATCACCAATCGACAAGAGAGAAAGAGAGAGACATATGAGAGAGGGAGGAGAAAGAGAGACATTTGAGAGAGCAACAATCGAGGGAGCAGAGAGAAAATAAAAACTCTAAAATCTCACTTTTTTGGTTTTCAATAATGGGTTGTTTTTGAGAATTTTTTGAGTTTGAATTTTGTAAAAATGGGCCTACCAAACGGATTTTTTAAGCTTTGAACTTACAAGACTTATTTGGAAGTGATTCTGGATAGGCCAGAATAATGAGTTGCATCAATGATTTGATTCGATTCTCTTCAATATAACAGGAAAAAAAAAACTTCAAATAGTGTTAAATTAAAGTGAATAGGATGAACTGAATTAGTAGTATACAGATTTCATGAAAAAAGAAATACTAGTAGTATACGGATTTCTTGAAAACTAGCATACATTATGAAATAGTTCTTTTTAACGGGTGAAATAATTGAATACATATGGAAAAGGGAAATGGACAGTGAATATTCAATATTGATAGGGAGGGACAAACGGTGGGCGATGGATGAGGGTAAAAAATAAAAGCATGTGAGAAAAAAGAAAAAGGAAAAACGTGTAGACGTGTCTTAGATTTTTGAATCCAAATTAATTACTAACACAAGGAGAGGAGCCGCATAAGGATTAATTAAAGTAGAAGAAGAAAGGATTTGCTATTTAGTGAGTCTCTAGTGACCAAAAGTTGTAACACAAACACAAACATAAACACAATCACTAGTTCACAACAAAAACTCTCTCTCTCTCTCTCTACTGCTCTTCTTCCCTCGCCAGCTGTTTCTCTTGTTCCAAATCCAATCTTCAATTTTATCTCTCTCTCTCTCTCTCTAGGCTGTAGCTTATTTTCCCAAGTCCCAAACACCCCCTTATACATTACACAGTACAATACAAAGATTCATCCAGTCTTTAAAATCTACCACATTGATGTCGGTTGGCTGATCTAGCTCTCGATCTGCTCGGCTCGATTGCATTCACACCCGTTGCCTCGATCTGCACCGGTAAGTCCATCTGATCTCCTTACATTTAGATCTTGCACTGCTTTGACGCTTTCTTCAATTTTCATTCACTCTAAATTCTCAATTCAGTTGCTTTTAACGGAATTATAAATAAATAAATGAAAATTAACTTTGAAATTTTGTAACTTTGTCTGTGAATTAGATACATATCGTTGTGGTTGTGGTTGGATTTTGATTTTGATCACAATGACGGCAGAGGTGGATGTGCACCGCGATGCCTGTGAATCTGAGGTGTCTAAAGGTGAGGTTTTGAATGTGAATGTGAATGTGAACGGGAACGAGAATGAGAATGGGAATGGGAATGGTACTGTTAATGGGAATGGGATTTCCAAGGACGACGCCGACTCCTCATATGTGTTTGTGACCGGAGGCGATGCCATCATATCTGAGGATCCTGTTGAGTCGTCTGATCTCAATGGCAGCCTTCACATGGAGGTCAAGGTGGGAGAGAGTGTTTCTTCTCAGGAGGATACTCCCCAACCTCATTCACTAAACAAGGCTGCCGACGGGGAGATGACGATTGACGTTGCAGAGTCCATTCCACAGAATTCTCTTACAAATTGTGATATTCAAAGTGACGAAGATCCGAAACTGGCCAAGGAGGTGCCCGTGGAAGATGCTTCAAGGGATCTCGGCCCAGAGTCGAAGCATGATTCAATTCCAACTCCGCTTGATAAGCAAGTTGTGAGTGATCCTGTGTCCAAGGTAATTGTGGACGGCTTGCCTGCTTGTCCTGCTCATGATAGCACTCCAGGAAATCCAGCTGAACAAAATGTATCTTCTGAAAATGGCCAAGCCTTGCCTGCCCCGGTCATTTGTGAAAGCGCCTCCTTCCAAGTTGAGAACAAGTTGGCAGCAGAAGTTGGCAATGGCACTGCCCCTGATCAAAGTACTGAAGATGGCTTGCTTATTGTTCATGCTCAAGAGGGCATTTCAGAGCCCGTAGTTACAGATGACTTGGTTGATGCACCTGATGAGAACGGGTCATGTGAAAATGCTGAGAGTTGTGAGAAAGTGCCTACTGAAAATGACGAAAGCTTTTCAACTGTTGCCGATAATGATACAACAGGAAATCTAGATGTTGAAAACGAGGTTTCTCTACCTACTGAAGATGTTTCAACTTGCACTGTTGATTATGGGATGGCAGGGACTGATGCTGTAAACCTAAATGAGAAGAGTAGTGAAAGCCCTAGTCCTTCCCTTCTTGAGCATTCAAAATCAGAAATTGAAGCTGAGGGTGGGCCTGGTATAGAGGATACCTTGTCAAGTTTCCCAGTTAATGATGCAATATCAGAACTGAATTCCAAATTGGAAATTGAACCTGAGATTGTGCCCATCGGGGATGATACTCTGTCAACTTGCCCAGAAAGCGATGCAATCTCCCAACCCAATTTAAAATCAGAAGTTGAACCTGAGACTGTGCCCATTGTGGATGATACTCTGTCAAGTTGCCCAGCTAATACTGCAATATCAGAACCCAAATCAAAATCTGAAGTAGACTTTGAGAGTGTGCCAATTGTGGATGATACTCTGTCAAGTTGCCCAGCTAATACTGCAATATCAGAACCCAAATCAAAATCTGAAGTAGACTTAGAGAGTGTGCCAATTGTGGATGAAGCTCTGTCAAGTTGCCCAGCTAATGATGCAATGCCAGAACCCAATTCAAAATCAGAAGTTGAATTTGAGAGTGCACCCATTGTGAGTGATACTCTGTCAAGTTGTCCAGCTAATGATGTGATATCAGAACCCAAGACCAGCCAGGATTCTATTGGTTGTGAAGAAAAGATATCTAATGATGCTGTGGATGTAGATTCTGGGTTGTCAAATTTGGAGGTTGAATGTGTTGCTAGCCCCCCTTTATCACTTGCTGAAAACAATTCAAATGAAGCTAGCTTGCCTGCTAAATCAGATGCTGATGACAAACCAGGGTCTGAAGTTCACAGTACATCTGCTCTGAGAAGCAGAGATGTTCCTGAAGATGGTGGTACCACATCTGAATCCAGGATTCTGAATGACTCTTCTGAGGAGAGTGGCAGGCCACTAAATTGCAACTTGGATGATGTACAAATTGATAGTGACGTTAAACCGACATGTGAGGTAGCGGAGTCCACTGACGGAATTCATAGATCTGAAGCCTCAACATCTTCCCAGGAAGTTTCCACTACTGATGTTTTGGAAGGACAGAATAAAGGTGCTGAGGTAGAAAAGAGGCCGTTCTACTTCTTGATTAGGGTTCCAAGATATGATGACGAAAATTTGAAAGAACAGATTAAACAAGCTCAGTTACTCGTTGAAGAAAAAACTAAAAGCCGGGATGCTATTCGTTCCAAAATCCAAATGGAAAGGGTGAGGAATCTTTTGGAAATGGCTTCAACTGTATTTTGTAGTTAGATTTTAGTATCTTCTCACATTAACTGTTGGGGTTCTTTCATGGCCAGGCCACTTGTAAGGAGTATTT
Source organism: Prunus kanzakura (assembly GCA_020521455.1). Classification (NCBI taxonomy): domain Eukaryota; kingdom Viridiplantae; phylum Streptophyta; class Magnoliopsida; order Rosales; family Rosaceae; genus Prunus; species Prunus kanzakura. Next base: position 41,288 of record BPUM01001110.1, on the reverse strand, counting down.
TGACAATTTTGAAGCTGCTAGATCTGAAGAGAGAGCTGCACGAGACCTGTTTAAGGCCAAACGCCATGAAATGGATACTGTTCAATTAATGATTAACAAAGTGAAGAATGCCATGTCTGTTGAGGATATGGATAGCAAAGTAAGCGATCGATGGACTACCCCTCAACACTATTGATTGCTGCCATAGATTTATATAGCATATTTGAATATGTTTGTAAGTATTGAATGTCTGTATTTTTTTTATCTTTGTTTCATGAATAGATACGCAATATGGAACATACTATGCAGCATGAGACCCTGCCTTTGAAGGAAGAAAAGCAATATATTCGCGAAATCAAGCAAATGAAGCAACTTCGTGAACAGCTCTCTTCTAGCCTGGGTAAGCAGGATGAAGTTCAACAAGCTTTAGATCAGAAAGACCATATTGAAGAGCGCTCAAAGGTAGTGTTTTCTAATTGTTTGTTATTTTCTATTTCTTATGTAGCCTGTATGGGGGATTTTTGTGTTAAATTGTTCATATGGTGGTCATCATGAGTTCTAATTCACTTAGAAACAACTAATCACCTTCGAATTTTAGTATACATTTTCTAGTAACCAAAAATAGAGATAAGACTGTTTGATACTGTAAGAGTTAGACAAAGTCTTGTCAGTGCCGCAGATGAGCTGTTCAGTTATTTATCTGATTTTCCATTATTACAGGTTCTGAGGAAGGAGATGGATCTACTCAGAAACAATCTTCTGAAAGCAGAGACAGTCACTCAAGCTGCTAAAAAGAAATTTAATGAAGAAAACAATATGCTGAATGAATTACTTTCTCAGTTTAGAGCTGCAGATGACATTCGTCAAGAAGCATACGCACATTTACAGAGTTTGAGGAAACAACAATATGACAAGGTGTTTGTATTCCCTAATTGCTTATTAGGATTATACTCTCACTCGCTCTCTCTCTCTACACATGCACACACAGACAGACTGTGGAACATGTTTTACTGTTCCTTTGTATAATGTTTAAGGTTGCTTATACATGTTTTTCCAGTTGATAAATCATGTTTTTAATTGTACAATGCCTTTATCTCTTTGTTAACTTCACCCTTGAAATAAATAGATGCAAATTTAGAAAAGAAATACTAACCCGTTATTCCTTGAATCTGCAGAACAAATATTTTTGGAGGTACAAGGATGATGCAAAGGCTGCTAATAATTTAGCATTGAGTGGAAATAGGGAACAACTGCAGGATTTTTGTATCAAACAGGTTAGTTCATGGAGTCCTGTTTTGTGTGTGCGTGTGTGTGTTTCCCCAACCTATTTTGTTGAAGAATCTGGAAAAACAGCTTAAATGTGCATTGGCTGAAACTCAATTGTTTAGGTGGAAACGATTATGGAACTCTGGAATAAAAATGATGATTTCCGTAAAGAATATGTCAGATGCAACAACAGGAGCACACTGAGGAGATTGAGAACCTCAGATGGGCGCTCACTTGGTCCTGATGAGGAGCCCCCTATAATACCTGATATTGTTAGAGCAACCAAGGATAATTTGGCAACAGTGCTTTCTACTCCTGAACAAGCAAAACGAGTTCCCCCTGTGGAATCTGAAAAGCCAGATGACAAATCTGCAAAGAAGGTTGGTCAGCCAAAAATTGAGATAGCTAAAACCAAGAAGCCTGTGAAACCTGCTTCATCTGAAATTAGCCCAGCAACTGCTTCTGGAAGAAATGAGATTGAAGATGAAAAAGTAGAAGAACCTAAAGTAACAAAGGAGGAAGAAGAGTTGGCCAGAAAGGCAGAGGCATTGAGAAAGGAAGAAGCAGCAGCTAGGTTGAGAGAGCAGCGTAGGCTGGAGGAGAAGGCCAAAGCCAAGGAAGCACAAGAGAGGAAGAAAAGAATAGCGGAGAAGGCCCAAGCCAGAGCTGCCATAAGAGCACAGAAGGAAGCTGAGGAGAAAGAGAAGGTAAAATTTCATCACTTTCTTTTCAGCTCTATAAACTTCTCATAGGCATTGTAGATTTAGACATGTGGATCTCTGTTCCACCTGATGCAATATTCTAGCCTTCTAAGTATTGGCCCTGCACGACTTGTATCTTTTGCAGGAAAGGGAGAAGAGGGTGAAGAAGAAGGAAAGAAAGAAGGCAACTACAACAAAGGCCACAAATGGTATTAGTGAAGGGGAATCTGCTCCAGAACCAAGCTCAGACACCCCAACTGAAACTCCAGAGCTGTCTGAAACTAAAGAGAAACCTATCACCGTAACAAAGAGGTCTCAGAAATCATCGCAGTTCACAAAGCAAACCAAGGTAAAATCCATACCTCTGCCTCTTCGCAACCGCAGTAAGAGAAGGATGCAGCCTTGGATGTGGGTCCTCCTTACAGTTCTGGTTGTCTTGGCCTTGTTTTTCTTGGGCAATGGCGGCAGCTCCCATTTTAAATCTCTGCTTGATAAGTTTTTCTGAATACATGCACGTATTTAAATAGGTATTTAACAGAGTTTGTTGGGACATTCCCATAATATATAGGCAAATTCTTTTGTGCCCATCTGGGGATTTGTTTTCCTCTTGGTATGCATTTAAGTGGCTTTTTCTTTCACACACTGATATAGATTGGTTTTCTTTATATATGCGTGAAGAACAAAATGTCAAAAAAGGAAAAAAGGAACATTCAGTATGATAATAAATATTAATTATTTTTAGTTTGTTTCTATCTGTGTTCTCTCCATGTACGCTGCTCAAATTACATGAATGCTGTGAGTTCTTTTGCATTCTTTGCATGAATATTGTTTTTATTGGCGTGGAACACAACGATTAAAGAGCAGAGCCTTTGTTGTGAATATCTCATAAAGGAAGACTAAAAAGTTCCAAAGTTACTCCTTTTAACTTGCACTTTCTCATGTTATGATCCCAATAACAAAATTGAACTTCTATAAAAATTCAAACTCTCCAAACATTTTTAATAATACACAAATTCATCAATAATAAATAAATATAGGAATTTGATTTCCTCCATTGTAATAATAAAGAATCAAGATATATCAACAAAAATCATCTAATTATCCTATTAGGCTATCAACAAAAATTATCTAATTATCCTATTAGGTCATCTCTAGTCATATGGCTAAATGTAGTACAGGGCTAAAAATTTAGCCCTCCAAAATATTAATTTTTTAAAGAATAGGGCAGGGCTAAATTTTTCCATCTCCAGCCATGCAGGGCTATATTTTAGGGTCCTTCATATTTTATTATTTTGATAAAAACTATGGTACAACACTCATACATTCCACAACTATGTATTGTTTAATTTAATTAAACTACTATTTAGAGACAATATTCCATGACCAAGAATTTTTTATAATTTTTTTTGAACAACACTTGAAAACATTTATTAAAAAAAAAAGAAAAAAAAAAGGATGGGTTTCAATGGTCTGACCTCAAACGGTCATGACCAATAATTTTTTTACGAATTGAAAACATTTAAAAAGGAGACCACATTTTATAAAAATAAAAAAAAGGATGGGTTTCAATGGTTTGACCTCCAATGGTCATGACCAATAATTTTTTTACGAATTAAAAACATTTAAAAAGGTGACCACATTTGAAAAAAAAAAAAAAAGGATGGGTTTCAATGGTCTGACCTCCAACATTCATGACCAATAATTTTTTATAAATTTTTCTTAAACAACATGAATTGAAAACATTTAAAAAGGCTTTTAAATATATATATCCAGCTGATGTCATTAATGACGTCAGCACTTTTAATGTTGGTTGTTGGATATGCATTTGCACGAGATGATTCGTGCTCTTGCCCACACTTGATAATTTATCTTCTTCAAAAGCACATGTATAGGGCCCACAATTAATTTGGCCTAGGACAAAGCTGGGCTACTTGTGGCCCGGTTGGATGGCTAATAGGCCAAATTTGGCCAAAATTTTGTTTAGCCCATGGCTGGAGATGAGTTTTGCATTATTTTAGGGCTATATTTGAGATATAGCCCATGACTGGAGATGCCCTTAACTCTTAGAAAATTTCAGGGGCTAATTAATTAAAACGCGTTAAACTTAAAAAGACTGTTTCCAAAGTATGAATTTATTTTATTTTAACCATAAGGTGTGGTGCGGTTGGCAAACTGCCATCTCCAGTTGGCGAGCTACCTAGTGCCTCAATGGCAGGGGTTCGAAATATGTTGGAAGCACTTTGTGGCTAAGGCAAACCAAATCCCGAGGGGGGATTAATCCCACCCTTCGGGTGTGGGGACACCTTGTGATATTTACCAAAAAAAGAATTTATTTTGAAAATTTTTAATTAAAAAAAAGTATGAATTGATTTTCTGGTTTTTTAGGTTTGAAATTTTTTTTTTTGAAAAATGCATTCAAATACCACTATTAATGATGTTGAAAAATGCATTCGTGCACTTTTTTTGAAAAATGCATTAAAAAATATTCCTACTATATCGACATGATCTCGATATGATGTTGATATTATCCCATTATTTTAATATCAAACAATCTCATTAGAGTTTCACATTTCAGTTTCATAAAGTTATTCCTAATAATCCTACTAATTTTGGAGAAATTCATAATGTCATTTGGAGCTATAAAAAGGAATGGTTTTTATTTATTTTTTTTAAATAATCAGAAAGATACTTCGTTCACTAAAAATTAACGCAGAATACAACCCATGTACGAGTAAAAAAAAAACTGGAAAAACATGATAATGACCTCATTAAAATCTTGCCTTAAAAAACCCTCAAAGAATATATAGATACACGCGTTAGATAGATTGGGGTGTTACCGACCAGATGCATAGTAATAGTTAGTGCTGTATGAGTAGAGTAGAGCTGGTCTGACTGAGTCCCATCCCTACACGTCGCTGTATGAGTCCGTACCGGACGCTGAGACTTTTCTCTTCTTTTTTCTTTTCTTTGAAGTTTCATTTTTATCAAAGAAAAAAGGAGAATTGAATCGTTTAATTCTTCCATTCAAAGAGACGGGCCCATTAGGCAATACGCCAGGCATGCCATAGGACGGGAGGAGACAAAACTGTACTTGGCCATCTTTATCATCTCATGACACACGTTTCATTCATGGAATCGAACTGATGAGGTTGCTAACTAATGAGGTTGCTAATTTCTTAATTAGTTATTAGATGATTAATTTGTTAGTTAATTAGATGGTTGATGTGTGAGTTCAGCCAGATCATTCGGAGCAGGACTTGGGTTGGGCGCCACTTACGTGCCAACAACACCAAGGGACACGGATGTGGCTTCTTCTTCTCTCTCTCTCTCTCTCTCTCTCTCTCTCTCTCTCTCTCTATATAATTCCCTTCTATTGATATATTCTTTAAATAATTTTATTTGAGGAACACCCTTTAAGGTACCATATGGATTTTTTTTCAACGATCCAAACCTTCTATTTTTAGTTCTTCATTAATAGATCATTCTTGCAAGAAATTTGACAAATCGAAAACCGTTTCGATATCCAATTGTGTCATACAAAATCAATGAACACGTTATTTCAAGAAAATACTAAAGTTTCAATAATTCAATTGAGTGGTCAAATGATATTAGATTCAAGTGATTTTTTTGTAGAGATAATCTTTGAATGATTATCTAAAACTTAGACGGTTTGGATTAGTGAAATACAATGTGAAGTGGGCTCTACAAGGGTGTCCCTCAAATAAGCTTATTTGAGAGATCTCTCAATGAAAGCTCCATATGTATCTCCATCTCTATATTTTTCTTTGTTTATATATAAAGGAGAGGAGAGGAAGAAAACAAAGATTGTAGAGAGGAGCACTTGGCACTTTGTCTATATATTTATATGCTTCCTTTTCTCCCATGGTGAGAAACACTTGTGTGGAATAGGAATAACATTGTTTATCACAGTATACCACACGTGATAACTGTGAAATAAAGTAGGGCAAATATTCAATTATGCTCATATTATTATTCTTCTCCAATATGGAGGTATTTATACAAGTACAAAGATGTGTTAACCCTAAATAAAATAGGAAATATATCTAAATTACAATAGGACTAAATAATAATTGATAAGTAACCAAAATTCTAATGAAATAAGGAACCAAAAACCTAACTAAGTAAGGACTCGCCAACACTCCCCCTCAAGTTGGGTAAAGATATTTCGCACGCCCAACTTGACAAGCGAGTCACAGAACACCATACTTGAGAACCACCAATTGTAGAAAAGGTCTTTTCGTCAACCACGAGTTAAACAAGTGACAAACTAAAGCAAAGTTCGTAGCAGAAACACAAGAGCAAACCCTAAAAAATAGGGCACATAGCAGAACACAGAAATCCTGTGAGCATGGCAGCAGATAAGGCAGAACACAGAAGCCCTGTGAACACGGCAAAAGTAAAGGCAACCAAACCCTAAAAATAGGGTAAGGCAAGGTAAGGCAAATAAAGGCCAAGCAAAGGCAAGGTGGCAAGGCATGGCAAAGAAAGCCCAGATAGGGCAACAAAACCCTAAAAATAGGGTAAGGCAAGGTAAGGCAAATAAAGGCCAAGCAAAGGCAAGGTGGCAAGGCATGGCAAAGAAAGCCCAGATAGGGCAACAAAACCCTAAAAATAGGGTAAGGCACGACAAAGGTAAAGCCTTACCCTAAAAATATGGTAAGGCAAGGCAAAAAAAGTCAAGAGCAAAGGCAAGGTCAATGGGCGTGACCACTGACCACAGTGGAAACACACCAGCAAAGGCATGAGCAACAAGGCAAAGACATAACAGGCATCATCAACAGCAATACAAGGCATTGACACCAGCAACAGTAGAGACAACTTCTCTTCACTCCCCTTCTCCCCCTGAAGAGAAGGGGTCGATGGAGCCATATGATCAATGGTACTTCAGAAACATGCACTGACTAACACTAAGATGTAGCAAAATCAGCCATGGCAGATAGGTGGTTAAATTGCAGCGGAATAGATGAATAGCGGTGTCACTCCCCCTCAAATCCGACGATGTATGAGAGTCAAGATTTGGAGAAAGTAACACCCAAATAAAGTTGCAACACTCCCCCTCAAATCTGACACTTGTAAAGGGTCGAGATTTGGAAGAAGAGAAATTGAATAATAGTAAAGAGACTCAAACATGCCAGTCTCGTGGCAGAAACAAATGCAAGATGGGAAGGTGGTAGGGAGGTGGATGAATTTGTATAGATAGGGTAGGTGATGTTGACGAATGCGAGAGGTGTTGATAAAGGAAGAGACATATGGTGCAAAACAAGTCAATAAAATAAAGGATAAAAAAAAGGCACAAGACAGCTAGCATGTGGGTAAGAGAAGAAAAGACAGAGAGAGCTCAAGAGATAGAGCTAATCACAAAGGGTGTTGGCGGGCAGAGAGAGAACATAGAATATTGAATATAAAAAGTGAAACAAGTGGAAGACAGAGTGCATGTGGGATATGGGCAAGACAAGAAGCCGGGACAATGTCGGCAACACAGAGAGAGTAAGTAGCTTTGCAAAGGGAACAACGACAATGTGGATTGGCCGGGATAACTTTGAATGAATTGGTTTTAGGCTGGTATGGTATGGGATTGCAGATGCCAAACGGGCCTGGAAACTTAATTGGAAGCTTGACTTGGGATGTGATACCAAGTCTGTAACACAGAGGAAGAAATCACGGCAGATATGGCTCGGCGAGTGTTTACGAGGCTCGCGGAGGAAAGTCACGGCTCGGTGAGCGGTGACGAGGCTCACGAAGTAAAGAGACTTGTTATGAAGTTTCAAAGATAGAGAAGCTGAGACATCAAGAAAGACCATAAGATGAACACCCATGACGGGTTAGGAATGAGGAGTGCCAACGACTCTTAATTTGGCAGAGGTTAACACAGGGGAACTCAGCGGAGCACAACAAATACACAAATACGGTAAATGCACGAAGACATGAATGACACGAACCCAACGACACAACACACAAACCCAGGAGGGCACACAGGGCACCGGTAGGAAAAAATATGAGGCTAGAACACGGGTGAGCACAATACACAGGTCACCAGAAAACCTGGCTCTGATACAATGTGAAACAAAGTAGGGCAAATATTCAATTATGCTCATATTATTATTCTTCTCTAATATGGAGGTATTTATACAAGTACAAAGATATGTTAACCCTAAATAAAATAGGAAATATATCTAAATTACAATAAGAAATAAATCTCTATTACAATAGGACTAAATAATAATTGGTAAGTAACCAAAATTCTAATGAAATAAGGAACCAAAAACCTAACTAATTAAGGACTCGCCAACAATAACTGTTATACCTAGTATTTTTCCCTTGGGACCTACAAGAGGAAATGATGTGGCATTAATTGATGTTGGGCTTAAAAAGAGTTAGGCCTAAATTCAAGAAAAAACCAGTGGACCGAGCTTAGAAGCCTCCAACCATGGTACATCAGACTCGACCAAGATGACAATTTCGGCACAATATTAAAAAAAAGTTCGAATTACCAAATCCAAAAACATGCGGGCCGAAATCTCACATTGGCCAAACTCTGGCCCAACCTAGTTTCATGGTGAAGCTCAACCAAAGTCAACGCTTAGTGGTTTGTTCCTCGATCGAGTAACAACTTTGGAAAAGGTATCACATGACCTACCTTGAGCAGAGCGTCGCGCAGAGAGGCATAAGGAATGATGTGGCGTTTAGCTACTTTTTGAGACTTGTGTACACTCAGATTGGAAGCTTTGGAACTCACACGACGTGTGTGCAGAAGAATTAACTTCGTAACCAATGATCAAGGCATGACGTGATGCCAAGAAGCGGCTCACTCAACAGCTTAGGCGATGATTGCTTATCTCAGTAGCTTTTTGAAGGTGGCAATATAGGCCTATGAATAGGGGACTTGCACTTCAATTTTGAGACACTCAACGTCTCAATCAAAATCAATCCAAAATGATGCTCAAACTTTCTTTCAAATCAAACTTAGATAAATTTTTACTGCTTTCCTAGGAACCACGTAGTTATATCAACAAGAAACTTTGAGGCTTGTTCAAAGTTTTCTTTAGTAGCATCATTGTAACTGTTCACATTTTATATAGCAACAAGTAGCTCTATTCATTAGAGTTCTCGTTTGAGCATCATCCAATCCACCCCGATTTCTCATTTAAGCTTTGTTTTAGTTTATAATTCAAAGATGACTTGAGAGATCAAATTGACAGCTGAGCTCTTTTCACCGAAGATGACAGTCTTACAAGCACTCGACTGGCACATACTACATGAAGGACTTTATCACCAAATCTGAGAACCCGACATCCAAGATCATGGTTTTTATTGAGCCCTAGTCGCTAGACGAAGTCAGCACCTAAGGCGATATCCATCTTCTACACCACTGAACTTATTCACCACTATTACGCCTGATAATGACTGTGATAGTTGGCATGCCTTCGCACACATTTGCACGACGTTGTTACCATATTTATGTTGTGTTGGATTCAGTTGCACCAAAATTGATTCAGCTGCATCCTTAACTTGTAATAGTCACAAGTGCACAAGCTGTTCGGTAGTATATCATATGTAAGTACGAGGTCGATTCCATGAGGATTGATGATAGATCGATTCAATTTGATTCTTTGCACAAAACAAAAAAAAAAGAAAAAAAGAAAAGAACTAACTCAAGCAAATCAGTTAACAAGTTCAATTTAGATTCACGGATGGATTTTAACTAAAGTATGATTATGACATAGTGTCTGGTCCTAACCTTGTATTTCTAATTCCCTAATTAGATTTTTGTTGTTGAACCTAAATTAAGCATTAGAAAATCCATTAAACATAGAAAAATGTTTTAAACAACCAAGTATGTATCTAATCCCTATTGTCGAATGTCCATACATACTCTTCCTATTCATAGTTCAATTCGAATTAAGACATATAGTGTCTACTCTTAATTCCAACCAAGTTAGCTAACATACAAGTTTTAATGGTGATCAATCATTCAAACAAGCATATTAACTTATAAACATAATGAATAAGAACAAGAACCATAATTGAAACTTGAAAACTAATTAAACTTGAAAACTTAAAATAAGCAATTTCATGACAATGAAAAATAAATTACAACTAAGAAAAACATAAAGGAAAATTTAGCAAAAGAGTTTTGTTACAACAATTGAGAATTTAAAAGAAAAACTAAGAGAATTTGAGGGAGAGAAGGGAGAGAAGGGAGAGGAGTTCTAGAGAGATGTTTGAGAGCTCCCCCCTTGGGGTGTGTTTGTACGCTTGGAGAACCCACTATTTATAGGCCTAAGGGAAGTAAAAATATGATTTGAGTATTACCTCTGCCTACAACACCCACTTCACCAACTTTATCTAACTTTCTCACCAAAAACAATAGCTCATCATGCATATGTCATGCATGACAATGCACTGCAGTCTTCTTGTAGGCTTGTTTTGGGCTTGTTCCTCTAGTCTGAAAATTCTGGAAAAATATGAATCTTGAAGCATTTTATCTTATCTTTCCAACCATATATAAAAGCACAAGTTTAAATAAAAAACATAACGAAATCATAAGCTGGAAGGGTACAAAATGATATGTAATTATGCACTAATCAATTTACTCGGCCCTGATTATTTTATTCTAAATAATCCACATATAAGATGAAAACAATTTCAAAATCAACAATAACTTTTTTACATAAAATAGTGTTATCCATATTTCACAAGTTTTTCAGCTCCTCGTGTAGGAAAAATAAATCAATCCAACAATGCATGCCCACACCACTTATTGACACACTGAATTAAGACCCAAAGAAACAGTTTGCATTTTGTTTGCATGGAATGGAATGGACTGGAATGAATGAATGAATCAGTTTCGTATTTTTTGAAATGACCAGTAAGTACTTGTGTATGCATGCCAGCTGGAACGTGGCAGACATACAAGTACAATTACAACACATACATGCATGAAGGATCCAAAGCAACATCCTTATTTTGCATATATATATATATATATATATATATATATATATATATATATATATATCATATTTGCCATTTCCAAGCAGATATAAGATCTTCTCAAGTAAATATCTCTTTATTTATCAAAATCTCGACATTGAAAACCCAAAATGTAAAATTAAAAACAGAAAAAATATCCTTAATAAACAAAAGTACTCATCACCCCAACTTGCGCGAGTAGAGTAGGTGATATATTTTCTAGGATCTAGAAGGCCAAGCCAAGTCAAAATTCAACAGCACAGAAATCAAGGAGAAATGTTCATCCTTGTGTTAGTTATCAAAATTGAAAAACAAAACAACTTTTATTATATATTTTGTGGGAAGAGAGGTGTGTTTGAATTCATTGGCCCTTCCCATTTTATGCATATTCCTATTATCAGAAAACTATATATCTATGCATTACCCTCTTTTTTCTTCAACTAAAGAGAAAAGATGAAGAAGAAGAAAAATAGGTCTTTGTGTGGGTTGTGATTCATGAGTTAGAAGGAGAGTTGAACCCTTCTTCCCTCTTCACTAGTATTGCTAATGATGTGTGAGTTGTTACAAGAGTCAAGCATATCTTAATAGGCGAAATCTCAACACCCGACCTCGAGTGTAAACTTAGAAGGTTAAATCGGCTGCATTTGTCTCTTGCTGGAAAAATATGTTGAATTTAACTTTTCATTTTTGTCAACCAGGTGAAGGACATTAACTTAGTTTTCAACAAAGAAATAAGACATCAAATTAGTTTACTATTCTATACGTAACTAGTTTGGCAATGAAGTTAAGAATATTAATTATTGTCATCCCATTCACATTCACATTCACATCACGTATACTGTATATAGTAACAGTAGTTAGTAGGGAATTAGGAAAGTGGACTGGGAATGGAATGATCTGGTCTGCCTGCCGCATGCAAACCATGGCCCCCAAGTAGTCCCCTCTACAGCATAAGGCTAGTTTCGTAAATTGTTACTTATATGGAATTTGTTTGAACCCCCCTCTCATCTCATTTCAATCCTCATCTCATCCCTCATCTGATGTCATCTCATTTCCGTGAGACATTACAGAAAAGTACGGTAGTACAAACACGTAGTGTTCACAGGTTAAAATAAAAATGAATATCTATTGATATTATTTTATATCATTTGCTCCTATTATAATACATGACTGTAATATTGTACAATTCTATAATTTCTTTATCTATAAAGTCGTAGACTGAGAGAGTGTAAAAGAGGATGATAAATAATTTTTTTGGTCGAAAAATAAATAAAAATTGGTAGTGTTGTATTATTTGTGGTTCACCTTACAACACGCAACGCGAGTGAGGGTCAAAAAATCTTCATTGCTCTTTACGCCTTTGGACCTTCCTTCCATCCGCATAAAAAAAAATAAAAATGTTGGGAAAAATAATAATAAAAATAAAATAGAAAAATGAAAAAGGGGTGGTTCATCAGAAGACGATAAAATAATGGTTAATAGTACATTAGTACATTTGAGAAATACTAATAATATAGGTGGTGCGGTGGAAGCAATCAAGGAAAGGTCTTGGATTCTTCGTTTGGTCCTTGGGCGGCCCTCAATTCCACCCCAAGGTTGCTCGAATTTACGCTTTGCTGCCATTCACCGAAAGAAAAAGTTTGTTGTAAGCAAGGACAGGGAGAAGAAGAAAAAAAGAGTTAGGGACTTGGAGTCTGGAGAGAGAAAAGGAAAAGAAAAGTTTCCCCAATACACGGAGAGAGAGAGAGAGAGAGAGAGAGATAGAGAAGACAAGAGAAGAAAAGAGAAGAGATTTGAGTTTGTTCTCATCAGCCGGATCTTCAGATTTGCAGCTGTTAACGGTTTCAGATTTGGTTTGTTATCGGACGAAGACGCAGACGCAGAATCAGTCTTTTGATTTCTTCTGTTATTGTTTCTGCGATTTACAAGAGAAGAGGCAGCTAGCTACCTAGCTTTGTTGGTGTTGCTGTTTTTGTGCTGAGATGACCAGTCAAAAGAAGAAGACTCAGAACTTGGATGACATTTAGATCGGACGTCGATCGGAGTTAATCTAAAACGAAGAGGGTTTCGTTTTGATTGTTCACTTCTCAGTGACAGTTTTTCAGTTTATTTCTCTGGAGACGCAAAGTGAAGATTTTTGGGTAGAAAGATGTGGATAGATTGTAGATTTCTGTGAAGGTATGCAATTTATTTCGCTAAATTTTTTCCGATTTGGTATGCAGCAAGCTTTGCTTTTTATTCGCCGACTCACACACCTATTTCTTTGAACTAAGCTAAAAATAAAAATAAAAATAAAAATAAAATGGTTGCCGTCAGATAAAAAAAAATAAAATTTAGGAACTACTCAATCTTTGCGTGAAACTTGCGTACATGACTTGAAATGATTTGTTGTGTAGGATGAAGGTTGCTAGTTTATGGTTTGTAGCTTTTGAGTTGTGAATGATTTGTTCAAAGCAGTTATTGACTTTGTCCAATTTTTGTGCTGCCTAGAATTTTCTGTGTTTTGGGTTGTCTTGAATCTGGGATGGAAGACGTTGGTGGCCAAGTTGCTGCCCCAATTTTCATTCATCAAACGCTCTCGGGCCGGTTCTGCGATGTGCCGGCCATGGCGAGGAAGCGCGATCTCCCTTACCAGGGCTCCAATTATCAACACCTTCACTCGCAGCAGCCGCGCTTCACAACCGCAGGGAACAACTGGAATCCTAACGTTTGGGACTGGGACAACGTGAGATTCGTTGCCAAGCCACTGGACACCGAGATGCTGCATCTGGGTAGTTCCAGAACAGAGCAGGGGAAGAAAGAGGAAGCTTCCGGGGCTGTGAAGAACACTGTGGAAGATGAAGATGATGAGAGCCTTCAATTAAATCTCGCCGGGGGCTTGACCTCTGTGGAGGAGCCCGTGCCCCGGCCCAACAAAAGGGTCCGCTCTGGATCTCCAGGGAATGGCAGCTATCCTATGTGCCAAGTTGATAACTGTAAGGAAGATCTGTCGAATGCCAAGGACTACCATCGCCGGCATAAAGTTTGTGAGATTCACAGTAAAGCCACTAAAGCCCCTGTTGCCAAGCAGATGCAGAGGTTCTGCCAGCAGTGCAGCAGGTTAAATATCCATTCCTTTTGCCCTCAATTTCTTAATGATTGTATTTGTCTCTACTGATTTCCTGATTTGATTTCGCCCTTACCAAAAGATCTCTCAACTTGTAGATCTTTTTAGAAGTTCTCTTTATCTATTATTTTGCAAGAAGTTTGGTTTACATAAATGGCAAATGTTTTTTTGTTTGTTTTGGTTTCTTTCTATTTCCTTTTCCTTTTTATGGGGCGATTTTGCTTGCTCTAAAGTTGTAATCTTTGTTTGTTGTTGCAGGTTTCACCCCCTTTCAGAGTTTGATGAGGGGAAGAGAAGTTGTAGACGGAGACTTGCTGGGCATAACCGGCGAAGAAGGAAAACCCAACCAGAGGATGTTACCTCACGGCTCACTCTCCCAGGAGACGGGGATAACAAAAGCATTGGAAATTTGGATATCGTCAACTTGCTAGCTGCTATAGCTCGTCCACAAGGTAACAAGACTATGGTTGAGTTCATTGATACTATGGTTGAGTTCATTGATGTTATCTCTCCAGTGGTCCGATGCTAAATTTATGTACTCAAATTTATAGGGAAAAATGATGTCAGAAATATCAACTGCTCATCAGTACTGGACAGAGAGCAGCTCCTTCAGATTCTTAGTAAGATAAATTCATTACCTTTGCCAGCAGACCTTGCTGCAAAGTTGCCTAATCTTGGAAGTTTAAATAGGAAAGCTGCGGAACTACTTGCTTTAGATCTTCAAAACAAATTGAATGGAAGAACATCTGCATCAACTGTTGACTTGCTTACTGTACTATCAGCTACTCTAGCAGCTTCTTCTCCTGAAGCTCTCGCAATGTTATCTCAAAAGAGCAGCCAGAGCAGTGACAGTGAGAAAACTAAGTTGACCTGCTCTGACCAGGCAGCTGGTCCCAATTTGCTCAAGATACCTACACAGGAGTTTAATTCTGCGGGGGGAGAGAGAAGTAGTACTAGTTACCAGTCTCCCATGGAGGATTCAGACTGCCAGGTTCAAGAAACTCGCGTTAATTTACCTTTGCAGCTATTTAGCTCTTCACCTGAGAATGATAGCCCGCCAAAACTGGCTTCTTCTAGAAAGTATTTCTCTTCTGACAGTAGTAATCCTACTGAGGATAGGTCTCCTTCATCTTCCCCTCCTGTTGTGCAAACTCTGTTTCCAATGAAGAGTATGGCTGAAACTGTGAAGTCTGAGAAATTGTCAATAAGCAAAGAGGTTAATGCAAACCCTGACTCTAGCAGGACTCGTGGCTGTAACATGCCTTTTGATCTTTTTAGAGGGTCAAATAGAGGCGCTGATGCTAGCTCCATTCAAAGTTTTCCGCATCAAGCTGGTTATACTTCTTCTGGTTCGGATCATTCACCTTCTAGCTTGAATTCTGATCCTCAGGTACTGATGAATTACAACCGTTTGCTTTATATATGTACTTTGGTTTACCTCAGGTCTGTATGTGAACCTATTGGATGTTGGTCTACCAGTTATTGTGGGATTGAATTGATTGTATTGTCCCTTGACAGGATCGCACTGGAAGAATATTATTTAAACTATTTGATAAGGATCCAAGCCATTTACCAGGGTCATTGCGGACACAGGTGAAGAGTTTATGGTTCATTTTGACTCATTCTTGTTGTTTCAATTGTCATCATAAACTTGTGAAATTTATTTTTCTAGGAGTATCTTACATTGTTAGTTTCTCTATTCTCTTAGATATACAATTGGCTTTCCAACAGTCCATCTGAAATGGAGAGCTACATAAGGCCTGGTTGTGTGGTTCTATCAGTTTATGTGTCAATGTCGTCTGCTGCCTGGGAGCAAGTGAGTGAATTGTTGTAATGCTGATCAGCAATTTTTTTGTTAGTTCTTTTGCTGACAACTTGTAGGGCATGTTTATTATTTCAGTTTGAAGGAAACCTGGTTCAGCGTGTCAGTTCTTTGGTTCAAAGTTCAGATTCTGATTTTTGGAGAAGCGGGAGGTTTTTAGTTCATACAGGCAGGCAATTAGCATCACACAAAGATGGTAAGCACCATTCGGTAGTGGTGGTTTTTGATTACTTTGTTTCATGCTGCTTTTGGGATTGTTTTCAACAAGGTGCTTGCACTTTTTGTTTCTAAAGAGCACCTAACTGAGTGATTCTACTTATGTTCAGTAGCTCTTATACAGTTGGAGAAAACACTTTTAATAACTTTTTCTTCAGCAGCTTCTTAAAAGCCATAGCAATCCTAAGATGGTCTATTATTCTATTCACCTTTATTTGTTGATGTTTTCCAAAGTGGTTTAGGATGATATGTACTGCATATGAATTGTAGGAGATAGTGGTTATATGCAGTCACATATAAAAGTATGACTTGTGTGTCATTGCCTTGTAATTTTCTCCTGAGTTTTGTTCATGTGGAATCAATTTTCAGGAAAGATTCGTATATGCAAAGCCTGGAGATCATGTAGTTCCCCAGAGTTGATCTCTGTGTCCCCTTTGGCTGTTGTGGGTGGGCAAGAAACCTCTCTTGTATTAAGGGGCAGAAATCTGACTAATCTTGGAACCAGGTAAGTACAATTTTCTTTCTGTTTGATATTCTTCTGTTAATTTCTTCTCTGTTTCTGAAAGTGTTAGATTCCAATCATGCAGGATTCATTGCACATATCTGGGTGGTTACACATCAAAGGAAGCTACAAGATCAACATATCATGGAACAATGTATGATGAGATAAACTTGGGCAGTTTTCAAGTTCATGATGCATCTCCTGGTGTTCTAGGTCGCTGTTTCATAGAGGTAACACTACAATTGGTTTGTTTGTAATTGTTGTTTTGGAAATCTGAAGTAGAATGCTTAATAAGTTTGTGTTGTACTGACCTTCGCTAATATAAACAGGTGGAAAATGGTTTTAAGGGCAACGGCTTTCCGGTGATAATAGCTGATGCTACAATCTGTAGAGAATTGAGACTCCTTGAGTCGGTGTTTGATGCAGAAGCAAAAGCATCTGATGTAATTTCAGAAGATGAAAATCATGATTTTGGACGGCCCACGTCAAGGGAGGAAGTCCTTCACTTCTTGAATGAGCTTGGGTGGCTCTTCCAACGCAAAAGGATCTGTTCAATGCTTCAAGAGCCCCATTATTCACTTAGCCGTTTCAAATTCTTACTGACATTCACCGTTGAGAAAGACTGTTGTGTGTTGGTCAAAACTCTTCTAGACATACTGTTTGAAAGAAATTTAGATGGTGATGGGCTGTCGGGAGAGTCATTGGGGATACTGTCAGACATCCAGCTTTTGAACCGGGCAGTAAAAAGGAGGTGTAGGAAGATGGTTGACTTGCTTGTTAATTATTCTGTAATTAGCAGTGACAAGAGATATATTTTTCCACCCAATCTTGCTGGACCTGGTGGCATGACACCTCTTCATTTGGCTGCCTGTATGTCGAATACGGATGACATGATTGATGCTTTGACAAATGACCCGCAGGAGGTAATAAAAAATAACTGTTGGCTCTTTCTGTGGGTTGCTCATCTAAAGTTGTTTGAACATAATGCCTGATTCCATTTTATAGATTTTGATTGTATGCTTTTCTGATGGATGCTATAAAACTTATTATCAGTTTTACAGATACGCTGACATAGATTATGATGTTTCCTTTTGTTTCACCTTTTCCCTCTAGATCGGATTGAACTGCTGGAATTCCCTTTTGGATGCTAATGGGCAGTCTCCATACGCTTATTCTCTGATGAGGAATAACTACTCGTATAACAAGTTGGTGGCTCGTAAACTTGCTGACAGAAGAAATAGTCAGGTTACTGTGACAATTGGAAATGAGATAGAGCAACCTCAGATGACTATGGAGCTGGAGCATAGGACAAGTACACGATTCAGACAAGGTAGTGGATCATGTGCCCAGTGTGCAATGGCAGCATCAAAATACAGCAGGAGGGTTCCAGGTGCTCAAGGCTTGCTTCAGCGCCCCTTCATTCATTCTATGCTTGCCATAGCTGCTGTTTGTGTATGTGTCTGCCTGTTCTTGAGAGGCTCCCCAGACATTGGTTTAGTTGCTCCTTTCAAGTGGGAGAATTTGGATTTCGGCACAATTTAATCTTGATAGGATAAGAATTATGGATTAAGATAAGAGCAGCGAACTTTGGGTTGATGGGCACCGTCCAGATGAGTTTGCATGTCATGATGCAAATCTGGAGAAAAGAAAGGATTTGTGCTAACAACCCATTAAAGAGGGAACCTAGGGGTTGGGCTGGGGCTGGGGCTTTGATGGCAAGTCTGATAAGCAACACAATTCTGGGTCAGCAGAGGTATTTGGTGATTTCGATGCTGCATGTTTATTTCTAACAGATCTGAGATTTGGGCAATCTTGGGTTATGCTCTTCCTTTTGCTCATTTGCGTTGGAAAATAGGTGAATTTCTTTGTGTTTCTCCCCTTCAAACGTAGAAACTCTTCCGCTCTCAGAGACCCCCGCCCGCATGTAATGTATGTTTCATGTTGGATGAGATGAAACAATGGAGATGAGGCAGATGGTAAAAATTTTCATGGTCAGCATGGAAAACGTTGATGAAGGAAAACTAGTGGAGACCCGAAGAGAGAAAAAGTGAAGGTGGATAAAAACTAAGCAGTTATACCGTAATTAGAGGTTTGACATGTGGTTAATATATATGGGTTTTCCCTTCTAGATTTCGCTGCTATTTAATTTATGGACATAATAAGTCTTAAGTTATTTGTGTATTGATTTTGTCACTGTAGAGTTGATCTATGGAGGATCAGTCACAGAGAGGACAATTTCATCATATGACAGACGCAAGAAATTTGATTATAGTTTATCTAAGATAAGAGGCAGGTGCTGGGTGGTGTATTTTTTTTGCATTCTAGATTTTATTTTCATTTTTTGGGTGTAAATTTCAAGAGATTGATATTATTTAACAAGCGGTGAAGGCGTTGTCTCTTTCTTCTTGGACTTTGCTTTTTGGATGGGGACGATTAGTTGGTTGCAAAATCATATGCTAATTGCTAAATGTAGACTGACTTTTAAGAGGTGAAAAAACAATAGGATCGGTATTAGGAATGGGTATCAATCTGGCCGAACTGATTAAATTAACTGCTATAAATCGTAATTACAGGTTTGGTATGGTTTTGACTAAGAAAAAAACAAACAGTTTAAAAATCAAATCGGACTGTATATGATTTGGTTATGGTTTTGACTAAGAAAAAGTCAAACATTTTAAAAATCAAATTAGACTGTATATGATTTGGTTTGGTTTCGTTTTGAGTTTTTGTCAATCGACCTAAATTAAATTGGACCGTACTTGTATATTTGTTTATTTATATTTTATTTTGTAAGTGTAGTCCTCTAATTAGATAATAACTAGATACGGATATTGAATTTGAAGTTTGATGAACTTTTGGGGTAATTGATATTTGATTGTAGCTTTATGATCGTTTATGGTATGTTGAATTTTATGATGGTTTGATACGGCATAAAATGAAGAAAAAATAAATGTAGCAAGTTGTGAATCTTTGGGGTTGTAATTGGGCTAATAATGTTAAAAAATGCAAAAGGAAAAAGAATTAAGCTTCGGCCCAAATCGGCCGAACCAAACCGAATCAAATTGAACTAGACCATCTTAAATTGATTTGGATTAGTTCGATTTCCTCAGTGATTATTGTAAAAAAAAAAAAAAAAAAAGGTTAATTAAATTTTGGTCATTGGAATTTGGCTCAAAATCAATTTTAGTCACTGTGATTTCAATTTTCCTGATATCGTTAGTGTACTTGCATTCGTTAACAAATCAGGTCACATCTCTTAATTCCATCAGTTTAATTGCACGTGCTAAATGCGTGCAAGGGTAAAATTGTATTTCCACCATTTAAACAATTAATAAATAAAAAGAATAAAAAAACAACCACCAAGCCATTTCTCCCACCCCCATCCACCATCCCTATCCCCAAATCCTTCCTCATTTCTCCTCTCTCTGCAACCAACCACCCAACCATCATCCATAACCAAACAAACCCACCACCAGCCATGCCCACCCACACCCACCATCCACCATCCAAATTTGAAGCCATCATGGCGCAGCTGGGTGGGTAATGGCTCTCTCTCTCTCTCTCTCTCTCTCTCATCGCTCCAAGCCCAAATCTATGTCTGTAATTGATCTTGAATCTATGTCTGTAACTGATCTTGAATCTTTAATTGTAGTACTGGCTCCAACGCCTTTGTGGAAGCAAAATATTTCAGATCCTAGGTCAAATAATTAAGCCAATCAATTTGGGAATTATTTGACCTAATTGGGAGTTACTCAACTTAATTGGGAGTTACATGATTTAATTGAGATTTATTTGATTCTTGCCTTAATTAGGGATTTGATTTTAAATCAAATCCCTAATTACACCAACCTCACCAAATCAGTGAAGAATAAATCATTTCCATCTGTGGAATTATTCTTCTGAAACTCTAGCCTCCGAGGCTCCTATAAATAGATGGCTATGCACAAGGGTTGAGGTACGTCTAAAATCCTATTTGAAACTCTGCAGAAATTCCCCCTCACAAACCCTAACCACCATAACTCTTTCTCTCTCACACAAGGCTCCGGCCACCACACACGGCTCTGGCCACCCGATTCTCCCCACGAGAGCTCCGTACATTTTTTAGCTATTGTTTCTCTGCGAAGCAATCAAACTAACTTAGGCATCGGAGGGCCTTTGGCCAACACCCCTCGGGTGTGGTCCTTTTACGCCGATTTGTTTTGCAGGGTGAAAGAGAAGCAAAGAGGAAGAAGGAATCTTAGGCGAATATTCTTGTGGGACGAAAATCGCTCCCACAACCTTCTTCTTTCAAATCCAATCACAGCCACACATCTTTGATGAAGACCCCACAATCCAAGCAGCGTCTCCAGTTCTTGAAAGCACACCCATCTTCGAACCCTAACTCTGCTGCAAAAGAACCATCTAGTTGAAGTCCTAGCCAGAATTCGAGATTACCCAAATCGAAAAGAACCACAAACAACATTGGTTCTACAGATCAATCCTCAAAAGCAGAGCATTCGTGTCCGTTCTGATTTCGGGTACCGAGATTTCACTCTCGACAAAGTTTCTTTATAGGAAGAAGACGATTTGGGGTCGTTTTACAACAAGTTTGTTCAATCCAGGATTGACAGTGTGAAATTGGGTGAGAAATGTACAATAATGATGTACGGTCCTACTGGTTCAAGCAAGAGTCGCACCGTGTTTGGGTGTTGCAAGCAACCTGGGATAGTGTATAGGTCGCTGAAAGACATTCCTAGTGATGGTGGAGAATATTTGGATTGGGGGGGGGGGGGGGGGTGTTGGGATTGGATGGGCCTGGCTGGTGGTGGGTTTGGGTGGTTATGGACGATGGTGGGATGGTTGGTTGTAGAGAGAGGAGAAAGGAGGAAGGATTTGGGCATAGGGATGGTAGATGGGGGATGGGAGAAACGGCTTGGTTGTTTTGTTTTGTTTTTTCTTTTCATATTATTTATTAATTGTTTAAATGGTGGGAATACAATTTTGACCATGCATGCATTTAGCACGTGCAATTAAACTGACGGCATTGAGAGATGTAACATGATTTGTTAACGACTGCAAGTACAGTGATAAAATTGGAAAAATTGAAATCACGGTGACTAAAATTGATTTCGAACAAAATCCCAGTGACTAACATTGTAATTAACCCAAAAAACAGAAAACAAACTGAACCAAACTACTGTAACTGATTTGACTACTGTTTTGAGGTGAAATCAATCAAATTCAGACCATGTCCCACCCTAATCGGTATCTGGCTAAGGAAATGGAAACATATTGGGAAAACATTTATCTTACTGATTTGTTGTGTTGATAAAAATAAAAGGGTTATTCGCAGCAATGGTCCCTCAACTATACCCGTATTTACACTTTGGTCCACCAATTCAATTATTAGTTGCGGGGGTCACTCAACTAGGTGCTATGTAGCACCAGTAGTCCTTCCGTCAAATCTGTTAAATTTTTTGTCAAAAGTGAGGATAAATTCGGAATTTCATCCATAACCCTCCCCTTCCTCCAAGTTCATGGCATAAATTAGCTTCAAACCCAACTTTTTGACAAGGGAGATATCCCTATCCACCATCTTGTCCACCGGGTCAATCAACTGCAAATTAAAATTCATCAAAATCAAAATCCTAATTATAATTATAAAGTTTTAATTTTTATTCAAAATATTTAAAGGCTAGCTAACCAGAGCGGGTTTGTCGGGGTGAGAGGCGTCAGCGAGCAAGTAAGTGTACATGGAGGACTCCTTCTCGAAGAGCTGGCGGAAGAGGAGCTTCGTAGAGGAGGCGGAGTTAGACGACATCGTGTAAGCAGAGGTGGCCATGATTTGGGAATGGGAATGGGCAGAAATGGGACTGAAGAAAAGGGAAGAAGAAGAATAAGAGGAGCGAGAAGGAAGAGAGAGAAATCTGAGGAGACTGATTCGAAGCATCTGTCCTGTAATGTTGTTGGTGGACACAGCGATGAAATCGATCAGCCGAGTCTGTATTATTTTTATTATTTTTCATTTTTTAAGGTGGTGGTGCTGTTGTTGTCCATTATTATTGTTGTTGTGCTTTTCGAGTTGTGTTGTGTAGTGTGAGATCAGCAACAACAAGGATTGCGATTGGTTTGCGCGCGCCAAATCCGATGAGGGAATGCACCAGTAGTCCTTCATCCACCGCCATGCCTGACTCAGTGAGTTAGAGCTTCCGAGTTGGGGTTTGCTTGCTCTGTGTTTTTACTTGTATTTCACGAGTGAGAGAGTGAGTCACTGAGAGAAAGAGGGTGGTTGGGTTTTATGGTAACCAGAAGGTGGTTGGAATCGGGATTAATGGTGGTTATGTGGAGGTTACTGTTTCAATTTAAAAGGTTGGGACCATGAATATTCATGAGGTTATTGTTTGCTGGGGATAGGGATGTGCAGAGGGTTTCTTTTGTTCTACACCAATAGGCTGCAAATTTTAAGTTCGCTCAGAGAGAGAAAGGGAGGGGTTGTGGATGAATTTCCGAATTTACCCTCACTTTTGACAGAAAATTTAACAGAGTTTGACGGAAGGACTATTGGTGCAACATAGCACCTAGTTGAGTGACCCCCGCAACTAATAATTGAATTGGTGGACCAAAGTGTAACTACGGGTATAGTTGAGGGACCATTGCTGCGAATAACCCAAAATAAAATATGCATTGGCTGGAAGTGAGCCACCATGCCTAACTTCTAATTCTACTTGGATGTATCGTCTCTATCAATTAATGAAAATGCTTATTCTGGTATAGACAAAAAAAATACGTACCTAGCTACATGTGTAGATCTATATAATGAGACAACATGATTAAATTAATTAAGCATATATATACCATCATAATTTACATAAAAAGCAAATATTCGGCACTCCCACTTCTTGTCCTATATATATATATATCTAAGCCCATCAGCTGTTTACAGTGATATTAATCAATCATAATAAACATATAGGCTTCATCAGTATTTCATTATAATATTATAGGGTGGTGAACTGAAGCATGTAGTTCCACTCAGTTGTTGGATCTGCCATTGCCTCTTCCTGATCTGGCAATATTATCAACAAAGACTTCAGCAACGCCTTCCCCAAGCCCCTCAATGAGGCCGCCGATGAATTCAATGACGACTTGGGATGCAAGGCGAGCAGCAGTCCCGAACATACTCGGCTTTTCTCGGCCCTTGTGGCCGTTGTCCTGAAGCCCATTGATCATGTCCTTAGCAC
This sequence comes from Prunus kanzakura, assembly GCA_020521455.1. Classification (NCBI taxonomy): domain Eukaryota; kingdom Viridiplantae; phylum Streptophyta; class Magnoliopsida; order Rosales; family Rosaceae; genus Prunus; species Prunus kanzakura. Next base: position 17,482 of record BPUM01001110.1, on the reverse strand, counting down.
AAACTGCATGAACATGGTAATTGCAGACGGTGCAGTGGTACACTCTCCCTGACCTCTTCCTTCTGCATTCTCCACAAACAAAACTACTGCTACTATTAGGGTCGCCGTTTGATGATGACGTTGCTGGCAAAAGCCTGAGGGTATGAGGATGGGTTTGCAAGTTGATTTCTGAAGACAGCATAGCACAGCAAGGATGCATCTGGAAGCTACATGTGCTGCATCTGAAAGCATAGCCTTTGGCGGGCTTGTGGCAAACATCACACTTCGATTGTGCAATTCCTCCTTTGACTAATTTCATAATTTCCAAGAAATTAATATTTCAGTCATCATCAGAGGTATAAATACATATAAAAGGAAATGCACACGTATGTACAAAGTAATGTTCTCTTGCTAGACATATGCTTATATGTTGCTTGTGGATATATGAACCTCATATTCAGGTCTAATCAATGGTTCAGATTCACAGTCTACTAATATATATATATAGATTTAGTAAGAGAGCATTTATGCGTATGTATGTATAACTAGCTGGCTAGCTTGGATTTGTTTCAAAATGAACTTGGAAAGCTTGATGATGAAATAACTTTGATATGCATGCCACATGTAAGTGTGAAAAAGAGAATTCACCTGATTTAGAATACAAAACAAGTTGGTGTTGGAAGTGAAAGGGGTGGCTCTTTAGAGCAGGAGGAGCCAAGGCACAAAAATCATGTAGCTGAAAGTCACATTGCTGGCAGACGAACCTCTTGCCTGCACCATACTCTTTGCAGCCAGCACAAGTGAAAAGGTCAGGTAGGTTCACTTGGGACAGAGGATGCTGTGGGTGACCGAAGTGAAGCATCTCCTCCCCAAATATCAGTTGAGGAGAGGTGGAGAATTCGACCACAGGAGACTTTCTAGGGACAAATTCTGTGGGTTGCTCCATTGATTCTGACCTCTTAAGGAGAAAAGTTCTTGTCTTCCTCAAGGGTTTATTGCTTACCATGGTTTTTTTCATTTTTCTCCCCACTCTGCTCTAATTCTCTTGTTTGGATGGTGGGAATTGCAAACCAGAAGGAGAATTTATGCTAAAAAAGTTGACACTGTTTAGGGAACAATGTAGAAAGAAGATGCCACTTAGAAACGTTGAATAAGTTGCATCTGATAATCATTGGATCATTACAGTTTCCATGGACAATAAAAAAAAATTACTGAACAAAAGAAAGAGATGAGGCACCACATACATCACCCAATATATATGTGTTGTCCATGTGTTATGCATTAAATTTGGCCACGAGAGGTGGCGTGTGAGAATGTGAGAAAATGTCCCACATCAGAAAATTAAGAGACCTAGCATGGGCTTATAATTAAGGAGTTGTGCTACTATAATTTGGGTTCTTGTTACAATCTCAAAACAAATTTGTAATAAGAGTAGTAGCACCAACTCCTTATAAGACAAAGCTTTAGATTTCATGAAGGGAAAGATTAGGCAATAAGTATGAATTAAATAGTGTGATCATGTGAGTAATTATATTCATAATGATAGAGATGTGGTGCTCCTTTCTGAAGGCAGCCTCGATGGCCACGATAGTAAACAAAAGTTGTGCACATTCAAGGACACCAATTAAACAAAAAATAAAAAAACAAAAAGTTGCATATATAGTTGAGGTTCCATTCAAAGTCACCAACAAAAGGAAAATAAGTAAAGTTTAGGTTTAGGGTCCAAAACACGATATTAAACCAAAGTATTTCTGTAGCAAAAAAGAAGATACCGTCGCACCAAAGTCAAGTTGTCTCTTTAAACTTTAGTCGTGGGCAATTGCATGTGATAAGTAAGAAACTTTTCCCACAGGTTCTTCGACTTTCTTGTCCCAAACAACTATATAAATGTGATGTGATCCAAAGAGAGTTGTAATATTCGATATCAAAGTGCAATCGAAGAAAATTTTGCTTCCTAATTTGAATTAAGTTTTCTCAGATTCATCAAGGATGGAGATGGGCACTCAAAATTTTAATTTTCTTTTAGTCCCATCTCTTATTTTCTTTGTTGAGTTGTAGAGCATCTTACGACAAATATTAAAAAGGATGCCTTTTCTCAATTTCTTCATGGAGTCAGTCAGTGATGCCTAATTATTAGTTTGTATTTAGCAAGTGATTCGCTTTGATTGCACTCGCTTTCTATCCCCTTTACACCAAGAAATACGCAAACGAAACTACATATGAAGAAACCATTGATATTCCCTCCATACGTGTCTCTCTTTAATAAGATGTTTAGCCATATATCTCTACTTTTATTAACACTATACTTTTGATCGCCAGTATATTACACGATACAGTGACCATTTTAAGAGGTTGCCAATTCTCCAATCAGATCTGAGTTGTTTGATCCTTATCCACGGAAAAAGAACAGAATTATTGAAGCTTAATCAAGATAAAATAGATACTAGGGTTTGGGATAATTTCAATGTGTATTAATCTCTTCTAGAAGATCAATATATGTAGGAATACAAAGTTGACTTAGTAAGCAAGAAATCCTAATAATGACAAGAAATCCTAATTGTACAATAATTACCAAAATTATCTCCTAACCATACTAGGAGAGTTGACTCACGCCTACACTCCCCCTCAAGTTGGTGTGTAGATATCTCCTATGCCCAACTTGTCGAGTCAGTCATGAAAAACTTTTTCTAATACTGCATATGTCAACATAACTGCCAACTATCTTTCTGAATTAATAAAATGTTGATCCATCTCCACATGCTTTATTTGATTGTTTTGAATAGGATTATTTGCTATTTATCGAGCAGCCTAATTATCACAGTAAAGTTGCATAGCACCTTGTGGCTCAAAACCAATCTATGTAAGCAATATACGTAGCCAAAGAAGTTTACAAATTCCTTGAGCCATATCCCTGTACACATTTTGCTTCTTACTACGCCATGTAACTAGGTTACCTGTTTGTGCAAATTTCTCAGCGGAGAATATTCGCGTGTAGATTCTTCACCCTTCGAGCTTTCTTCTCTCTCTTCCCCGATTCTTGTGAAACAAATAGGAGTAAAAGACCACACCCGAGGGGTATTGGCCAAAGTCCCTCCGATGCCTAAGTTAGTTCAGTTGGATCTTTGAGGAAAGACACGGCAATAGCTAAATTGGACATAGAATTCTCTCACAGGGAGAGCTGGGTGGCCGAAGCCGTGTTTGGTGGCACTTAGCCGTGTGAGGAGAGAGAGAGAGAGAGAGAGAGAGAGAGAGAGAGAGAGAGAGAGAGAGAGAGAGAGAGAGAGAGAGGGGTGTTTCTCTCTGATTTTAGAACTAGGTTTAGGATTACCTCGTGTGTTGAATGTGACCATGTATTTATAGGGCTCTAGCCATCTAGGGTTTCTCAAAGAATAATTCCTATTTGGAAGTGATCAATGCATAATTATGTATCATTTTGTAGCACTCTACCCTATTGTTTGGTTATGTTTTTAAGTAAAACTTGTGCTTTTAATTTATTTTGTGTTTGTCATTCAGTTCATTGAGCTCTATGTACCACTTGAGGCATTTGAAGCAAAATGGTGCAAAAACATGCAAAAACTGGAGACTAAGTTAGAAATTCGTTTTGGACTTATCTTCTTCATCTGAGCTTAGATTGGGCCAAATTACATGTGGTTGGAAAGAAGACATTCTGAACTTGAAGATGGTGGACTCAAAGTCGTCATTTGATTAAGAGAAACCCAATTCCTGAGCCCAAGAAGTGGTTCGTCATTTTGACCTAAGTATGACCTAATTGTTGCTTGGTCATGATGAGCTATGCATGAGCTATTGTTTCTGGTGGGATTTGTTGGTGAAGTACAACAGCCAAGAAATTGATTTTCAATTGCAAGTGCTGTAGGTAGAAGTCATATTCAAATCAGATGTCCCCTATCTTTCTCCTTATAAATACCACTTCCATTCCGAACACTTTCATGAATCACATCCTTGGATTGACACTCCCTCTCTTCCATTTCCCAAAAGCTCACTTATCCCAGCACTATTCTCACATTCTCCCTCAAACATTCATCAACCACGGCCTCATACACTTCTCCCACAGATCACTCCATCCTCCACCTTCTCATCATTTCCCAAACACAATCCATACAATCCACACCATCTACACCACTCTTCATCTCTAGCTGCAGCATACATGGTGGAAGCTGTGAGTAGCTCTTTAACAACATAATTCGTTCTTCACGGGTTTTTCTTACTCTCTCCATGTTTATTATGATTTAAATATATTTTCTATTAATGGGGTGTAACTAATTACCATAGCTAGGGTTTCAATGTAGCATAACAAGACAGTTTCATGTTTTCAAGTTAATGTTACTCTTTGTTGATTACTTCTAATTTTCTGGTCTAATTCACTTGTTCTTAGTTGAATCTTTATGCATGTTTAAATAGCTAACCACTATTAACACATGCATGTTGGTTATCTTATTCAAGTTTACATAAACACCATATGACTCTTGAACTGATTAGTGAATGAGTGGGTATGCATTTAGGACAAACACCATGTTTAAATGTTAACTTAGTTCCTTAGTGTTCTTCTCAAGCTTAATGGATTCAGATTTATAATTTAGACTAAACACCATAGCAAAATTGTGTTTATGAGTACTTGATTAAAACCAAATACCATATGGATAATCATATATAAGAAAGAACAAACTCCAAAAATTGAATTGATCAACTTGGATGATTGTTAACTTGTAGCTTGAAATTGGATTGCCATGGTGAAGTTGAACCCCTAGTGCTTGTTTCATTGTCTCTAAATTTTCTAAAACATCTACTTGCTAGGTACTTGCTATTTTGCATTCCCTTTTAGTTGTTTTCACTCCAAACAAACTAAACTCAACCTCATTTAAATTCTATTTAGTCTTAGGGTTACTTGTGAGTCTAAGTAGCAGTAATAAGTGTCTTTCATCCAAGTCTCTGTGGAACGACCTCATTCTTGCATTCCTATACTATAATTGGTTCGTGCACTTGCGAGAAATAGATAGAGTAAAATCTATCCAACAGGAAGGAAGATATTCTTTCCCTTAAGTGGAGAGATTGAGTCAATTAGGGATTTGGATTAGAATCAAATCCCTAATTGATGATAATGTCCCAAAAATAAGATAATATCCTAAATTGATGACAAGATCTTTAATTGATGATCATACTCCCAAATAAAGATAATATCTCATATTTAAGATACTATCCCTATTTTTTGTCTCAATTAATTGGCCAAATAAATGGGCTCAATTACTGACCTAGGTGATATTCTTCTTTTCCACGTGGTGCCTTGTGATTGGAAGCCGGAATATTTGCTCCCACATTACCTCCCACGAACGTGAAGTAGCCTGATGTGGAGCGTCTATAAGTAATATTGTCTGCCAAATGTGCATATGTATATCCTTCAACCTTCAAATGTCCATTCTAATGGAAAAATAGTCCATTCCTAGGAGGAAACTTCAAATAACTCAAGATACGCATTTCAACCTCCATATGATCCTCACTTGGAGATTGCATGAACTGACTAATGACACTAACTGTGTAAGCGATATCAGGTCGAGTATGCGATAGATAAATTAATATTCCAATTAACCTTTGGTATCTCTCCTTGTTAGTAGAAATTTGATTAGGATATACTCCAGGTGATGATTTTGCACAACAAGAGTATCCATTGGTTTACACCCCAACATACTAGTTTCTGTCAGCAAATTCAACACATATTTTCGTTTTGACAGAAAAATGCCACCACTTGAACGAGCTTCAATTCCCAAAAAGTACTTCAAACTCCCCAAGTCATTCATTTCAATTCGGAAACCAAATATTTGTGAAGCTTCTGAATCTCATCAGCATCATCACATGTGACCATAATATCATCAACATAGATAATCAACAAAGTAATCTTATCACCCTTGCTCTTGATAAACAAGGTATGATCATAGTTTCCTAGGCAATATCAATATCATTTCATGGCTTCGTTAAATCTCCCAAACCATGCTCGAGGTCATTGCTTCAAGTCATAAAGTGCTTTCTGCAACCTGCACACTTTACTTAAGCCATCTATGATTCCATAGCCATGTGAAAAGTCCATGTACATTTCCTGTTCTAGATCCTAGTGCAAGAATGCTTTCTTCATATCAAACAGTTTCAAAGGCCAACTAGGTTAGCTGCTAAAGACAATAATACACGAATGGTATTCAATTTTGCTACTGGTGCAAAAGTCATATGATAATCCACACCATATGTTTGTGTGTACCCTTTGGCTACTAACCTCACCTTGTATCTATCAATCATTCCATTTGCTTTATATGTTTGATGGTGAACACCCATCTGCATCCCACTGGTTTCTTCCCTTTTGGTAGTGAGACTACATCCCACATCCCATTCTTCTGTAGTGCCTCTATTTCTACCTTAATAGCATCTGTCCATTTTGGATCTTTCAAAGATTCTTCAACTTTGTTCAAAATCTTGATTGTCACCATTTGATTCCCAATTGCTTGATATTATGGTGACAATCTGTGAGTGGACACATATTGGGCAATATAATATCTTGTCTTCCCTTCTGGTGGTTTCCCATGATTATGTTTAAGAGGCAATTGATAAGATCTCTCAACATTAGTATTGGTTAATTTATTAATTTCCAAATTGCTTACCTTAGAAATATCCGAAGGAGTATGAGTGTGTATTATAAGATCAAGAGAAGGGGAATCAGCTGCAATGCTCCGGTCGGTTGGGGCATATGAACACTCCACCCCCCTTCATACTCATATACCATTTTGCTTAGGATTCTCATTAAAGTTTTGTTCATGGCCTCCTCTTGACCATTTCCTTGTGGGTAATAAGGCGTGGAGCGAAGATGCTTGATGCCATAGCCATTAAGTGTCAAGCTTACTTGCTTGTTAACAAATGGCATGCCATTGTTGGTGACGATTTTGTATGGGATTTCGAACCTGCACATGATGTACTCACGAATGAAATTTGAGATAGCAGCCCCCGTGGCCTTCCGAAGAGGAACCGCCTCAACCCACTTGGTGAAATACTTAGTGGCCGTGAGGATCCATATGTAGCCATCGGAGGGTGGATGGATAGTCCCGATCAAGTCAAGCCCCCAAGAATGAAAAGGCTAAGGAAAGCGCATGTCCCCAACAGCTCAAAATGATGCTTTCCTTCTTTCAGTAGCTTGTGGTTAGGCACTTTTAGCAGCTCAGGATGTGGCGGCTCAACATGGTTGGGAGTTCGAGACTCGTTAGGTACCTTAAACCAACTAGGTCCTTCAAGTGTACTCGTACTCATCTCTCCTTGAAGGGCATAATTAGACATCTCAGTGGTGAAAACTATCTCGGCTTCCAAGAAGTTGACATCCATAGTAACATAGTATTCATGTAGAAAGATGGTAGCAAAGATATCCTTTATGTTGTGGTGTAAAGCCAATGAAGCCACATCAAAGGACACAAGGGTCCAGTTTACTCATTTGATGCTTGTGGCGATGAAAATAAGCCACACATCCAAAAATGCATGAGGTATGGTGTAATGTGGAGGACAAAGATACATGAAGAGCCAAGGCATATAAGGCCTACATGAAGGGATCTAGTTCATCAAGTAGATAACATAAGTGACTACGTCAACCCAATAATGTGACGGAGCTGATGTACCAATAAGAAAAGCATGGGCCGCATGTTCTTGCACTGAGGAACTCCATTATGTTGAGGAGTCCAAGGACAAGTAGTTTCATGCAGAATCCCATATTCTTGAAAAAACTGAGATAATTTGCCACCATTGTTAGAACAGAGAACCTTGATAGGAAGTGAAAATTGTGTTCTGATCATCTGATAGAAAACCCTAAAGATAGAGCCAACATCACTTTTATGTTTCATCACATATAACCAAGTCATCCAAGTGCAATCGTCCACAAACGTAACAAACCATCTAATTCCAATATATGAGAAGGTATTAAATAAAATGAAATGGTTCTTTTATGAAAACTTAGAGGGTAATAACCTTGACGACTCTTAGCCATCACATTTTAATTATGAGTCACAAACTCCAATAGACAATGAAGGAAGCAATTGACACAAAAACCAAAAGAGGCATGCTTAAGACGACGATGCCACAACCAAATTTTCTTAATCTTCTCACTATCCATTCCATGAACCCGATGAGCCGGACTCGACACAACATCATGAACATAGTATAATCCCCCTTTCTTAGTAACACACCCAATGATCTCCCAAGTCTGGATATCCTGGAGCGAGCAAAAAGTTGGAAATATTAATACAATACAATCTAGTTGTTCTATAACTTGGTTTACAGAAAATAAGTGATTTGGTAGAGCAAGAACAAGTAAGGTGTGATGTAAAGATAGGGATGCAATGAGGGCAATATAACCAACCCCTGTCAAGGGTGTGGTTTCACCATTCGTAGTAACTACGTACACTATCTCTATGAGGAGTAGTCATATAGTGAAACAAGGATTTATCATAAGGCATGTAATTCATGGCACCTGAATCAATAATCCAACCTGTTTCACATGCGTCAGACACAATTAGGGCTTTCTCAGGGTTACATGTATTTTCGTAAGAATAATAGAGAAAAAGTTGGGACATAAGAGACAAAATTATTGTGGTAATAGGAGTGTCAAAAGGGACCGGTGTGGCAACAACTACAACACGACAAGCCCGACCCCAACCCCGGTGTTGGCGGTCTTGGCATGGCTTATGGATCAAGCTTGTTCTGCTTTGAGTCGTTTTCTCTGCTCCAAATGCCATTCGAGAAACCCATGTTTATGAAAGCAAGTACCTTTGGCATGTTTGATTCCGTAGAAAAATGTTTACTGCAAGTCATCCTTGTCTTCCTTTTTAGATGTATGAGGAACATAAGGAGCCATTATGTTAAGGATCTTGGAAATCATGGCAACAGATGGATCACTAACAACTTCGCTGGAACCAAGCATAGTAGTTTGACGTAGGGTACCGCTGTTGTTAATGTTGACAAGAAATATAGGTGAACGATAGGGGATCAAGTATTGACCAGAGAATCTAGGCCAACGATAGGGGTTGGGCCAGCCAACCAAGGTATGGGAGACATGCTGAAACCTACTATGATACCAAGAATCATATAAATTCCCCGAATTGAAAAAAAAGAAAAGGAAAAAAAAAGTTATCGATGCGGGCTTGGTTGCACGAATGGCTTACCAAAGGGTGGCCCCATGTGAGGGGCAGTGTTGAAAAATAAGTCCCACATCAGAAACTTGATCAAATAAAATACACCATATCATGAATGATTCCACTACTAACAACATTGAGGCTTTTGTGATAAAATCCCTCTCCTACTAGGCTTTATGGTTAAGTTGGGGATAATCGATGTTGTTAGTAGTGCGCCATAGGTCCGTCCCTTTGAAATCTTAATATGGTATCAGAGCGACTGGGCCTGAATGACTGAATCTTTATCCTTACCCCTTACCCAGTACGTGGTGTCCACGTGTTGGGTTTGAATGTTTGACTTCGCTGTCGACTTGGCTCCACGTGTAGCCCACTATGTGGTGGTCCCACGTGAGTGGGCATGTTAGTTTATCAATTTACCAAGAAGAAAACACAACTCAAGGTTTTGAAAGACAGTGGTGGTGAAGCGCCTGTTGATATGAAGCGATGGTGAAATGGTTCTATGATATTAGAGAGGCACCACTGTTTGCTCTGCGAGGCGCATCTATGTGAGGAAGAAGAAGAAATCACGCTATTTTTTCTGAGGTCTCTGGTCGACATCGTTTCATCACTAAAGGCTGAGTTTCATCCTAAGTGGAAGGGATTCATATTGGTCTCGTTAAGAGAGGCCCGATGCGATGGTTTGTGCAAGTAGTATTCTAAGTTCTTGTTAAGAGATTCATATTAGCCATCAGACTAGGGATGGTACGTTGAACTCTTACACAGTTGGGTGCATTGCTAAGGGAAGAAAGCCTCCCAAAATTGGCTGGTGAAAATTCGGTGCAAAGCACTTCAATAAAATCCATGGCTATTTCTTGCCACACATCAATAGAGTGGCCAGTGGTTGTAGCAACCTGGGTGATGTATGGTCTCATAAGTCTGGCATTGGCAAGTGTTACAAGCAGCTGCATAGGTTTTAATATTAGAGCGTGCACCTGACCAAAGAAAATTGCTACTTAGTCTTTTAAATGTGCGCAAAAAACCATAATTCCATGTTGTGACAGTGGAGTGAAACTCATGAAGGAGTTTCGGCCTGATGGAAATATGCCCTCAAAGCCAGTCATGGGATGAAATCTTTTACAGTGTGTTTGAATGAGGGAGTTTAATTTTTCATAGAATTTGTAAATGATGGAATTTGTAATTGCATCGTTTAAAATTTCGTTAGTTGCAAATTTCAGTGTTTGGATGTCATGTATGTAGAATTTGGAAAATGACTGAAATTACTATTGAGGCCCAAAAAATCTCAAGGAAGGTTTGTGCATATTTTAGGCCCAATACATTATCTTGCTATTAAAGGTACGCAGAGGCCCATCAAATATGGCTACAAAGTGCCTAAACAAGCTTTGATATTTGCGCCATGCCAAACGAGACTACAATTTGGCACGTTGGGAGGTCATAATACAGGTTTACCTATTTCACATGCAAACGTGTAAAGTTTAATAATGTCACATGCCTAAGCTCGCCTAGCCTACTACTTCATCAAGCATTATCTAACACATCCCTAAGCCACTGCAATACAGCGTAGCCCAAGCATAAGCACACAAATAACATGCCATGCCTAGCGACTTCCTTTACTGCAAAACCACCCGACAAGCTTAAGTGGGCCCAAGTCATGTAAATGTTTGGGGCTTGTTGAGCGGGTTGTAGTCTGGATGGGTATGAAGGTCCACAAAGCCCATAGAAAATATTGGATACTGGAGACTTTGGGCTGCTTAGGAGCACCAAAGTCCAAGCACCTATTGGAAATAAGCGAAACCCTCACCCTCTATAAATTGGCATTCATGGCTGAAGCATAGGGGACCATTCTTCAGCCATCAAGCCCCCTCATTTGGTAGCTATAAGCATCCCAACAGCCATCAACCCCATTCTTCAGTCATCACACCTCATTTGTCTACTACAAGCATCTCAGCAGCCATAAACCCCCTTCTTCAGTCATCACACCTTCTTTATAGTTGTTGCAAGCACTCCAGCCATAACCTCCTCTCATTGAAGCCATTATTCCATGTAAAGTACATACACAAACAAAACCCCTAGTCTTTACTTCATCCTCCTACCTCTAGAACTCATAAACATCTCTAAGAATTATACCTATAAATACCATAACCTTCAAATTCTCAAGCTATGCATTCCATCACCATAGTCAAAGCCTCATTAACCACAAAAATCTCATAAAAGCCTTCTTTCCAACCTCAAATATAGCCAACACCAAGGAAACACATGAATTCTCATTTGCCAAACTTGTGGGTCTTTAGCTCCTACCCCTCATACCTCTTTTGCCAAGCTCTTTCGTAATTTTGTCTCAAACATTAAATATCATTTGCATTTTGTTGAACCAAAAAAAAATTCACAAAAAAATAAAAAATAAAAATCAAACATGGGTTTGGATAAGCCCCACCATGTAGGGTCTCACACTATGCTTATTTTCAAAACAAGTTTGAAACACCCAGGAAGTCAAATTAATTGTTCCTAATCTTATGCCTAGAGAAAAGGAAGGGATCATGATTCAATAAATAAGGGAAAAGGATAATCTGATAAAGGCGAGGAGGAATCCAATTTGAATGAGGATTCTTCCAACTCAAATCTCTCTCACAAGGACTCTATAAAAAGGAGGAGAGGAAAGAAAAGAAGGGGGGCATACAAGAGCAAAGGGAGGGTTGACAGATTTTTACCAAGAGCAACAAGCACGGGATAAAGAAATTCGGTATGAATTTCTTTGTTTATTGTTCTTAAAGGCAGCAAGACAATGAGATTTCTCTCACAGATGCCTTGAGCATCCAAAGCCACAAACAAACAGCAAAAGAAGAATAACCCATGATGTGGGGGATAACCCACCATGAAGTCAAAGACAAAGGGGGAAGGCAACCGTGAGGTTGTGAAAAAAAAAAGGATTATGAAACAGAGGAAACCAACATAAAGCTGTGAGATTTTTGTGATGACAATGATCCACCAGCAAGAAAAAATGTCATTTCCCTTTGCCCACGGCAGTCAAGAAGTCATAAAGAAAATCTCAATTGCTACTGTCAGATGGGATGAAGTCCGCCACTTTGCTACAAGTTTTGGAATTGCTAAATTCGTATTTGCTCCACTAAGTCACATACATGAGGCCAGGAGGAATAATGGATGTTTAGCAAAATAAAAAGAAGATGGATGATTAAGCCCTGTGTGGGCAGCTCTGAAAGCCAATTCAAATGACAAAGCAAGTAATATAATCAGTGAACAAGAATTTATAAAATAGCTTAAACACACCACCTAATATGGCATTCAGGAATTCCCAAATACAAGGCTGTTGTAAGAGGGTCCAATTTATTCCAATTGCTATTGTTAGCATCAAGAAAACTAAAAAGATGTGATGTAGGTTCGGTTCTACCAATTAAAAAAGAAACTAATTTATATTTGCTTTGCCAAGACCAGGAGGGGTGAAGGCAAATAAAAAAGAATTGGACAGAAAGCTCTTGTGGTGATTAATCCACCACGTGAAAAATCAAAAGCAAAGAAGTAGCACAGTGCCTTCTTTTTGTGATACATCATGTCTCAAAATTTCACAGGCCCACATACTCAAGGCAAGTTCAAGAAAGACAAACACAAGGCTTCACTCTTGGAAGGATCTCCATCTCAAGTCCGTCTACAATGATAGTTCCGCTCAAATTCAAAGCTAAGCCAATCAGGGACTGCCAAATCAGTTGAAGTGGGGCTTCATAGGTTTGTTGTACAAAGTCACAAAGACCATGCAACAAGTCTGGGAGCCAACGAACAGTCTAAGTTGTGCCTTGTAAAATATTGGCTATCAAGTGAAAGTAAATATCTCAAGACCTGACGTCTCCAATCTCGCATCTCAAGATGTGATGGTATTAAATACGATGGGCTCATCCCATTACAAATCTCAAGCTCAATGGAATTATCCATTAAAAATCCGATTGGCAAACAATTTGTCCGAGTTCTTAAATTCACAAATCATGGATTAGTGGGTTCAAATCCAAAGCACCCATTAATTCCCAAGGCAGCAAATGAAAGCTCATGAAGTGTTGTAAAATCACATCAAAAGCTTCATCGATGTAAAACCACATCAAAAGCCTAAGTGGTACAAAATCACTTCAAAAGCCCCACTAAGAAATGTGGTGTTCACCTGTTTTGATTTGTCTCCTGTGATGGTAGGGTAAAGTTCCCCATTGTCTTGAAAACCATTGATTAGTCAACAAGTCAACTTTCTTTAGTATGCGAGCGTGCCACTGCTAGCCATGAAAATCCTAGCAGACTTCTTTTAAAATGAATAACTTGTGCCCTAAGTTACTGATTTTTGAACAAGCGATTGTGAATTTGGGTGAGGAATATCTCCCAAGTAAGTTCTTTTCCTACCTCAGACTGGTGAGGACTTCACAATTTTTCTCAGCACAAAATTGGTAGTTCTGGCCAGAATAAATGATAATAGAATGAACCGCTTCCAGGTAGAACTTCCTTTTACAAAGCTTAAAAAGGAAAAACTGACTATAAAAAGACAAAAAGAGGGTTGTGCTTCCATTTATGTCTGGGTAGATGCTTCTGTTCTGGGCTGGACTGGGTATGTCTGGGCTGGACTGGACTTTCAACAACTTCAACTACTAGGCTTCAACTGCAAATCGATACCAAAGCTTGAGTTTGGCAGAGCTTTAATCTATTTCAAGCCCTGGAAGGCTTTTAGATGGGCAGAACTGGGACTTCTTCAGTCTAGAAAGGGGGCAGAAGTGGCTGGACTTAAGCTGGAACTGTACTGTGGTATCTGTGATGCTTGGTCAGGGCTCTCCATAAATTTGTTGAGGTTTTCGTATTTGTGAAAACTCAAACTCTGCTTGCCTTGGCTTTATTGAACCAAATTTGTAACGAGAGAAATCTCGTTTTAAATTGCTTGAAAGTTCTATGAGATCAAGTGATCATTTTGGGTGTTTGTCTTTTGACTGATTTTTTGGTTGTGTTGATTGTGTGTGTCTTTGCTCTGTTTACTCTCTCTTGTATTTATAAGAAATGTTTTTGGGAGCGGGAGTTTTGATTTTTTTTAATAATGGGCAGCAAACAATCTCAAAAGATCTTTAGTTTTAAAAGAAAAGGAAAGGGAGTTCTATCCATTTTCTGGCAGTTAGGCACTCAATAATCATTTCCTGAGACAGTCACTTCCTTGTATTTTGATGGGGCGCCATACCTCCTTTTTCCAATCTAACTGCTTTTCAAACCGTGATGGTGAGTGTGATTTTCCATTTCAGCAACTCCTTGTTTCCTGCTTATCTTTCTTTTTAGAAAACACAGTCTGCGTATCCTTTGAGAATAGTGCCTGCCGAATTTTCTATATATATATTTATATATATAAAAAAGGATTTTGATCTTTTTTCTGTCTGTAAAAGACTGGAGAAATTTTCTGCAGGCGTGTATTCATGAATTCTAACTGCTTTTCAAACCGTGATGGTGAGTGTGATTTTCCATTTTAGCAACTCCTTGTTTCCTGCTTATCTTTCTTTTTAGAAAACACAGTCTGCGTATCCTTTGAGAATAGTGCCTGCCGAATTTTCTATATATATTTATATATATATAAAAAGATTTTGATCTTTTTTCTGTCTGTAAAAGACTGGAGAAATTTTCTGCAGGCGTGTATTCATGAATTCTGTAACTTCTCTCTGTGACTTTAGTTGCAATTTTTGACTTTTCAAAGTTAGGTAAATCACGTGAGTATGTTTCTCCTCTGGGCTTCTTTTTTTCTTTTTTAACTTAGAACCTGCCAAACCCATTTTTGGTTTCAGGCTCAATTTGGGTTTCTTTCAAGGCCCAGGCCTTTTATGCGGTTTTAACATTTTTGGGCTTCCTTTGTTGAGCTCGAATGCACAGTCTTGGCCCGATTTCGTTGATGGTTGTCAACATGGTCGTGGGCTTTTTTGACTTTGGACTGGGCATGCCAAATTTAGGCCCAAACAAGTGGGAATCAATCACTATGGTAAGGAAGC
Organism: Prunus kanzakura; assembly: GCA_020521455.1. Classification (NCBI taxonomy): domain Eukaryota; kingdom Viridiplantae; phylum Streptophyta; class Magnoliopsida; order Rosales; family Rosaceae; genus Prunus; species Prunus kanzakura. The sequence continues at coordinate 2,337 of BPUM01001110.1, read as the reverse complement.
TATTCAAAAAGGAGTGTCAAGCGACTCAACCACGTTGTGACAGTGACTCCAGTCCAAATAAATGATTGGTCATGCCCCGAGCATCTAGCTTAATTTCAAAAGATACCAAAGGAGCATCAATATGCATTAACGGGTTTATCAATCACAAAAGCCCATTAATCTCAAATCATGCATGGATACAAATGCATGTGTCAATGATCAAATTAAATTAGCGGGTTCATCAAAATTGCCCATTAGTTTTCTTTGATATTGACGATGGAAAAATGGTGTAAAACCATTCCAAAATTTCTCATGGGTCATCTACCCTTACAAATTGCAATGAGATCACATTCAAATTTCTCAAACACAAATTCTTAATTAGTGGGCCACAGTTACCTATTAATTTCCAAATCAATTTGGAACTACGCTGGTTTGATCCCATCAAGGGTACGTAGGTAGTCTACCATACCAATAGACACAACCGCAACCAAATTCGAATCCTTTGTTTATTTTAACCAAATTCGCCAAAACACTTTTCCAAGTGCAAATGTCAATTTTAGGAAATTAGTTGGTTAATCAAAATTGCTCATTATTTTTCTTGGACATTAACAATAAGAAATTCTCATGGGTCATCTACCCATGCAAATTTCAATGAGATTAAATTCAAATCTCTCAAACACAAATTCTCAATTAGTGGGCCACACTTACCCATTAATTTCCAATTGTTCCCATGGAGTCATCTACCCATGCAAATTTCAATAAGATTAAATTCAAAACTCGCAAACACAAATTCTCAATTAGTGGGCCACACTTACCCATTAATTTCCAATTTTTCTCATGGGTCATTTACCTATGAAAATATGAAAATCTCCAAATTGTCTCAAAGACACAAATTCTTGATTGGTGGGCCACACTTACCCATTAATTTCCAAATCAAAAAGAACTACGTTGGTTTGATCTCATCAAGGGTACGTAGGCAGTCTAGCATGCTGATAGACGCAACCGCAACCAAATTTGAATCCCTTGTTCATTTTTAACCAAATTCACCCCAAACACACATCAAAATCGAATCCCTAGTTTATTCAACTAAATTCACTCAAACACTTTTTCAATCAAATTCATTCAAATTCCCTCTTTTGCAATGAGTCATTTATTCATTGCAATTCTTTGAACTACGAGTGGCTTGATTCTCGCAGGGGATACGTAGGCACCTGTTTGGACGTGGTCACCAAATTCAAGCCAAACCAAGTCAGGTGGGACTCAATTCTGCAAGGTTTAGCCAAATAAAGAAATTGTCATTTGTAATGGCATTAAATAAATGAAAAACTAAGTAGCTTTGATTTGGAATACATGCTCAGCCAAATAATCCAAGAAGTTTAGATTCTCTCACCATTCACTTGTGTGGTCTAAAAAATAGTCAGGTCAAGAAGTTCAAGCTCCTCTTCCCATGTCTCCAAAGCTTCAGTTCTTCTCTTGAGATATGCCTATTGAAGTAAGTTTCAATGCTTGAAGATCTTCAGTTGGGAACCATCTTCAAAGCCTAAGATGAAAAGGTTAGAAAGCATGAAGAGTTAAGCCATCCCTTACCAACTTGTTACTTTGATATTGCTAATGGCCATCAGATTTCAAAGAGAAAATGGTGGGGATAATGTTGAGGAAAAGACGAATAGCCAAAATAGGCATTCTGCTTGGAAGTTTGATCTTTTATGGCTTTGATTAGCATTTGTTATAATATATATTTGTATTTTGAGAGGGGAGATGTGATTGGATGTTCCTTGGGTTGTGTGATTCAACTTGAGCAGAGATGTTTGATGGCTGGCAGTTCACTCAAAGGCCAACTAGTGGCCTACGGATTCCCTTCTATAATATATATATATATATATATATATATATATATATATATATATATGAGCTTAAGTATTATTATATATTTGTTTTGAGATGGAAGGTTGGCTATTCAAATGCACATGACGTTTTGAACCAATTGAATAAATAAATACATAATATTATATATATATATATATATATATATATTATAAAGCAAGTAACGTGACTTGGCTGGAAAGAATTGGCCAAAGAGTTGGCTGGAGAGATAGCGGCTGGATGGAATGGAAATGTTGGCTGAATTGGTTGGTGTTTTGGCATGAGTTTTATGATAGTTGTGAGCAATATATGTATATTACATATTATACTTTATATATGTATAAGGCCAACTAAATGGCCTACGAGTTCTCTTTCTATATATTAATATATATATATATATATATATATATATTGAAAGATAAAAAAAACATGAAGACCTGGGCCAAGTTTCTTAGACGAACTCATTGAAATTCCAAGTCACCCAACATCGATGGA